>JASDQU010108037.1:0-32138 GCA_032191745.1 Picea mariana
GCGCCCTAGCTAGTTTATTTCCATTTTGTCTGTAAGCATATTTCAGTCATTTGTGATTAATGAAATAAAGTCTTATTTCCGCTGCATCTCTGCGTTTATGTGTTTTTCTGTATTTCATTGTGTTCCTACATAAATCCGGATCAATGACTCCACCAAAGAGGCCTTGCAATGAAAGTCAAACGATGGATAGTATGAAAAAAAATTGAGGGAAAGACTTGGGCGCTCCATAAAAGAAAGAAAAATGGAAAAAGCCTGGGGGGGGAACTTAAGAGAGTCATACTGACTCACCTAAGGAGCACGCACACCCAAGAGGATGAATTGTTTCAATAGATGGGGTATATCGACATGAGGGTTCACTAATCTTAGGCACGTTGGTCCCAAGGGGCACGACAATTGATGAGCACATGGGTTCGTTTGGGAGGCTAGGTCCACAAAGGGGTGTGACGATTCATTTGAAAATGTGTTGACTAAGGGGAAAGAAACCCCCAAAGGACATGATAAATGACATTGGTGACATTTGGAGAGCCTATAAGAGAACAATACTGTAGAACAAGGGAAGGGAAGTTTTGTGAAAGATAGGGAGAACAAGAGTTGTACAATTCTAAGAAAATTGAAGAGAGGAAACTCCCTAAAGGATCCAAGTCACTACACTCTAGGAGGACTTGTATTGCATTGAGGAGGAGGGTTCAATCGATAGAATTTAGAAAAATTCTCTTGAGCCAATTTTCGCTAAGTTTGGAAATGCATCTCTATTGGAGGCATGTATGAGGTAGATTCAGAATTGGTGAAGTATACTAAAACAAAGAGATAGAAAGTTTATGGTTGAGGGAATATCTAAGGTGCACCACAAGTGGGTGTGGAGATGGTTGTGACAAAGATTCTTTTGGTGACAGATATATTAATGAGTGTCTTGGTGAGGTGAGGTGACTCGTTTGACTTTGTCAAAGTTGTAAACCGAGTCAATACTGCTCATGTTATAACTTTTCTACAATAACAAAAACTTAGTCGAGTGTTAGGCATGTTTTGTGTCGCCCGCACTATATCTATGTTTCTCTTTTTTATTTCATTATTCTCTTTTATTTTCATGTTCTTAGATGTATTCTTAAAAATGACTAAGTGTTAAAGAAACTAACAAATATCTAAGTATACAAGAGATTCACTAGAGTGGGAGTGTGACTCATCAGTAGCCTAGAATGGAGTATGGGTATGCTCCAGGTGAAGAGGCGTAGTCCAAAAAATGTAATCTTGGTCTTTCCAAGTAGCCAAGAATGAAATTTTGCGGCTTCACATACCCTCAAGAGGTGCACGATCCCAAAGAACATTGTGGGGATGTGACACATGGTATCAAAGAAAATTGATTACATATTTTAGAGAAGATTTTGAGAGCTCTCCACCACTATCTTGACGATAGATGGTATGAGAGAATTTTGGTTCTCTTCACCACTCTTGTAGTTAGAAAATTGTGGTGGGGTGCACTTTTTGAGAAGGTTGTTTGTTGTGAAGTTGGTTCAGTGGGAACGTTTGAAGACTTGGTGAAAAATTTGGTGTATCAAACTTTTTCATCACATACTTTGCATTAAACTTACAATAGAGGTTTAGTTGATAGTGTGATGGAAAGGTTGAGCTGGGAACACACCTTGTGCAGACTGAGAGTATATTTTTTGGTAAAACTAAGGACTTGAACAAAGTGGATGATCATAGAACCTATCACACATTTCTTCATATAAATTTTCACAGAATTGATCCTAGAGGAAGAATTGGTTGGTTTGATCTATGATGAAATTCAGTTCCAAACTTGTTGTGAACACCTTGGCGAGATGAAGCACATAATTCATTGGGATAAAAGAGTCGTTATGAAAGGAATCTGAATTTAGGATTCATTGCATGACTTGTTGTGTAGATAACCTCATAAGCTATCATCAAGGGGGAGTAGTTCTAGGTTGTAGCAAGGTGAATCACTTGGGTGCATTGGACGACCTAGGGTGACCTAGAGAAGCTCCATAGCAGTTAGTTGGTTGGGCATGTTTCTGTCATGATATCTTTGTGTCATGCATCACCGAGAACAATAGTTAAGTTGAGTTGGGTTGTTGGGATATAATCCTTCGGATGAGGTAACTTTGTGAAGAGTTACGCCAATTGATTGGGAGCAATATTACTTGACATTCGGGTGGTGGATGCATGGTGCCTTAAAGAGGAAGCAATGAAGGTGTGAAAATGGAAAATCATTAGAGATGCGTTTGATTGGTTACATATGAAGTTTAGGACTTATATGAATTCTTGAAATGGATAGATGGACTCAGCCTTGTATCAGAGTGGATGGTGGTTGAGGTGAGTTCATGCGAAGAGTCGGTTTCTTAGGAACGAAGGTCCAACATAATAGGCATAGAACATGATTGCAGTGAACAATGTCGTTGAGAAATGTATGGTTTTTTTTGAGTTATTTAATTTCCAAATTTTGCAGTGAGTTATTTGAAGGGAATTCAGATGACTTGGTGGTTCGAGTGCATTTCATTTTCTTGGTGAAAACCGAAATACTTGAGGGTGACTCAACTGGTGCAAATTTGAAGAAGTCTTGGAGCAGTTTGGGATGTCCTTGTTGGGTGAACGTGTAGAGTGAATAGAACGATCTTATTGGATGAGTCCTATGATGGATTTAGGAATATTTGGATGCAGGCATGGGGGTTTCTTTCATAAGCTATTTAAATCCTTGATGGGGTGCATTGGATAGGTCACTAGGATTAAGTAGGTAGTGAAGTTTGTTTGTGTCGAGTTGAGAGGTTGGATGAGGCAACTTGGTGCTTGGGGCATTAGCCATATTTTTTTAGTCAGGTGGTGACTTGAAAAATCATGAGGATAGTGCCATAGTTTGAGACACTTGCAAAGGTGCAAGGCAGTTTCATTCCAAGATATGGATGGATTCAGTAAAGGAACCTATTAGCATCAATATTTTTAGGGTAAAACTTAGAGTTTGTCTGAAGTTTGAAAAGTCATGCCATGGTATTGGGAAGATCAAGGCATTCCTAAATTGAGTCACAGTTTCTGTATATAGGCTTTCATGGGGTGGATCAAGAAGTTTTGGGTAATTGATAAAATAAAAGGGAATATCAGAAGACAGGAATCATGAATCATTTCAAGGAATGTAGACCAACCATAGACAATGCTTGTGCATTCCTTTCTAATTCTCAATCAAAATTGAAGAGAAATGCATCCTTATTTAGGCAGATGGGAAATTTGAAAGTGAAGAACCTAACATTGAGGAAGGATAAAATGCATCTAAAGAAAAAAATTCAATTAAATGATGAATCCAGGAGGATACTAGAACTACTTGTAGAAGTAACAGAAATATGAAAGAGGGAAAACTCACAATTTGGTCTTTTTTTAGGAAAGGACCCATTACAGTTCCAAACTAAATAGTGATTGAAAGAGGAGGAAATTATCCAAGTTGAAACACATTGCTATATAAACCTATTTTTGAAGTCTTTGTTCTTCTAATCCAGACAATTTTGACAGCATGAATCACCCCTTTTAGCAGCTGTAATTGTTTACTAATAAAACAAGCATATGAAACACTTGCATAGCAAGCCAATGCTATGCAAATGTTGTAGTCATATATTAGTGAGAAGGACATCAAGAAAATATAATTATACCAAATTGGAGGTCAAAAAAAGTCTTCATCAAGTTGTTGCCACCTTAATTTTCACGTGTTTCAAGAAAAATCAAGTGTGCTACGCAAATTTGCTACTCAAGTTATGGAAATGACCGTTTTTGCAGTGAACTTAAAGATCATTTCCTAAGAAACTAGAGAGGATTTTGGAAAAACACATAGGGGTGTTTGTCAAGAAATATATCAATAACAAAAACCTGTCTCATTGTTTACACAGGTTTCATAGTTTGAGATATTTGAATGAATCTTTACAGTTCATTTTTCCAAAATTTCACATTTAATGTTTTCCTGTTTTAGTCATTATTTTTGGGCGTGGATCTTGAGAATATGGAGAAGAATTTTCAAAAAATGGAAGATGATTTTCTCAAGAATGGGTTCATATCCAAAAAACTCTCCCCGTTTTGTAACTTTTTTTATTCGAGAGATATGATGTTATCTTTGACCCCTATTTTCCAACAAAACAAATTTTCTATTTTTAGCAAGTAGTTTACAAATTGTCTTATTTTTTATGTAATCAGATCCAAAATCATAGGATAGCAGGGGAATTCAACTTATTTATCTTAGTGAGGGTGTTTATCTATATATTGGAGAATTTTGAAGGTGTTGAGGGTGTGGGTTGGCAGAACTATAGTATTTTTTACCTTCATTGTAAATCTTTGAATCTTAATGAAATGAAATGCAAAACTCATGAACCTTCATGAAAGAGATTCTAATGGTGATGAGTTGATAGTGTGTTCCTTGTCTTTTGTATGTATCTCTTGTGTCTCTACTCGAATCTCATTTTTTCCTCCTTTTAAATTTATTTTTAAGAGTTAGAATTCATCTAAAAGGTGCTCTAAAATCAAAAAATTTAAACTTTGCCCTTTCTTCCTAATTAGTTCAGAATTCATCTATATGATGCTCTGATGTTGTTATGTGTTTCTTTCTTCCTTTTTCACCCTCTATAACCAATCTAAAATGGAAGGTTTCATTCACCAAATTTAGCCTATGTTCCTCTGTGAGGTTCTATCTACCAAACATCAGTTTCATTTTTTTTCAAGATTCCACTCCATAGCCCAAAAAGCATCCTTCTCCTCCTTGCCAATAACACTTTATTGAATCCACTCAAAACTTTGAAAACCCTAGCCATTGTTTATATCAATAAAAATTGTCTATCATACACTAAACGACAAGAGAGAGCCCTCTTTGAACTGAGTAGGCTAGTACCCATCTCTAAAGATGTTTGTGGTTACTTCTCTGACTTGCCTCCACAACCAGGGAAATTTACGAAGTTTTAACATTTTGGTGCCATTATCGAGGAACGAAGGTGAAATATTCCTCGGGATAACAAAAAAAATCAGATTTCACTTCTGATGGTGAACAAAGGTCAAACACAAGGTGTACCATTCACCTGACTACTCCAATTAAGCTTCAAATGTGATTCAAAGACTCCATTAGAGGACGAAATACATTGACAGAGGTATAAAATGACATCATGGGAAAAAACAAGTACCTAAAGTTGAGTTTTTTCCAAGACATAATATTTTTTTTAATTTATTACATTTTTCCTTTCCTGAACATGCTAAACAAATTTTTCCTTACTTGTTGCATTCAAATGATGATCATGAGAATATTGCACTTGTATATCCTTCTCTTAAAGTTGTGCATATATCTCCTCATTGTATCACTGATTTTCATCAAAATCTTCCATATGTGCCTTGTGATGACCATAGCCAAGTTAATGAGCCTTATGAAATCAAGGTTGATATCTCACCTCCTATACTTAATCCTATTCCCTCTAAAATATCTGACAGATATAGACCTTTAAAATTGCCTTCTATTCTTCATGATTTTCCTCCAAATCACCACAAATATGTGTCTAAGTTCGGTGGAGAACTCGATAACCTTTCTGTTGAAAATCACATCCAAGATTTTGAACATTTTATAGATTTGTTTGAGATTGATTATAACGATATTTGTATCAGGTCCTTCTGTCAATCTTTGAAAGGGGATACCAAAGATTGGTTTAAAAACTTGCAACGAGAGATAATTATCTCATGGGAGGAATTCAAGAATGTCTTTTTGAAATTTTGGGGCAAGAGGAAATATTTGAATCTACTTCTAACAGATTTTTATGCCATCAAAATGCATAACAGTGAAACTATTTCTATATTCATTCGGAGGTTTTCCAGTATTTATTACATCTTTCCCAAAGAAATTCAACCCACTGAAGCTTTTTCCATGATCCATTATGAAACAACCTTTCATCCAGGCTTGTCTTTCCTTCTGATGGAAAGAAGATCTAAGTCCCTACAACAAATGTTTAATGATGCTCAAGAGATTCAACATGATATTCAAGCATGTAAACAGATTCAAAATGAGGAGTTCGATGCTGAAGAACATGACAATGAATATGAAAAAAAAATAGTTGATTTGAATCTTGAGCAGAGGGTTAATAATATCGTGTGTTCTCTTGATGTTTTAAATGTTGATGATTTTGTAGAGGATTATATTCCACTTGTTGAAAAAGAAGGTGCTAATTTAGTTTCTAATCCATCTCATGCTAAGCATGGAGTTGATTGTTTTATTTATTCATTTGTAGACAATCAAGGAAATAAATTTGTGAATCAGCCTGTTGAAGAGAAGGTTGATGTCCCAAGATTTTTCCTATTAGATGACACTGCATATGTTGTTGATTTGCCTATATATGATGAATATGATGATGATTATGATGTTGAATTTCTAGAACAACCAGTTGCATGTTCTCTATCAGAAAATGTTCCTTTTCAGTACTCTAATGAGAGCAATCAACCTACATATCATAGTTACATAGAAGAATATGAAGAAAGTACTGAATTAGCTGAAGGAAATTCTTTACCTTTATGCTTTGCTTCGTTTAAATTGTTGAAAGAAAATTTTAAAATCATCATTGAAGCAGAGGAATGTGTGCTCATGCAAAATCACACTGATTCACTCGAAAAAATTGAGAAGAAATTGCAACAATCTTCTCATGTGTTTGATGACCCTATTGCTTGTGATATGGAAGGTTTTATCAGTTCAAAACTGCAGCCATTGATCGAGGATAAATATGAAAATGTAGATGACGATGAGTTGTCCAAATCAGCCATGTCCTCCTTGCCGACAGGGGTTTCATTGCAACAATTTAATAGAGATCTTCATCTCTTTCCTGACATCCATAGATTTGAGATTTATGGAAGCAGAAATGTAGTTGGAGGGTTGATACCGGATGACAGTCTTGTGCAAACTCCTGAAATCAATTTTCTTGCTTTTCAAGATCCTTTTGCAGCATGTTTGGAATCAACGAATGGGCCTAAGTTTTTAAAGTTTGTCAATATTGAATCTTTTTCTAATTTTTTTTTATGAGTTTCCATTGAGAAGGTTTTCACTTTCACTTCTGATCAAAGATATGCAAAGAATTCAACTCGTGGAAAAGACACTTGCATGATTGGACTGGATTTTTTTATTTTACCTAATCAAATAGCTCAGAGATTAGCTTAGTATAGGTAGTAGTTTGAATAAGCTCCGTATTTTGAGCATCTCTTTCAATAGTTCACATTTTCAACTTTATATTTCAGTTTGCAGTTTTCTTGGTTGAGGATTGAAACAGGTTGCAGACATGGTTTTGGATCAGCCAAATGGTCAGGCACTTGGTTTGTTGTTCTTTGCTACCTCATTGGAAGGATAACATCTCCATTTGAGCTAGATCTTACCATCAATATTTTTAGGATAAAACTTAGAGTTTATCTAAAGTTTGAAAAGTCATGCCATGGTCTTGAGAAGTTTTGTTTTTTTTGAGGAAAAGAGCCATTATAGTTGAAAACTAAATAGTGATTAAAGAAGGAAGAAATTAGCTAAATTTAAACACATTTATATATAAACATATTGGCTCCACGTGAAAAACAAAAAAGAGAAAAAGGTGCTCGCGGCGACCTACCTTTGAATGCTTACACAGCATATCCAAACTCAGTTCAGAGGGGTCGACAGATCCTACTTCACGTGTGACCTGTCTGTAGCGAATCCTCCAGGGATATTATTCTCATCACTGTAATACAATTCATAGCCGCCATCTCCGAATTTCGCCATCCTGGAGATCTCCGATTTTGTCGTTCCTTATAAGATTAGATTGTCAAAAGAGTTCCATCACGAATACGCGGTCCGCCTACCAATCTTTGTGAAAATTTTGGAGTACTGATAGTTCATTTCAACGTTACAGTTGTAAATGGTACGTGTTCCCCACCAACCTACCAAGTTGTATATTCATAAGGGATTTAAAATTGTTGTGTCGACAGACTCTTTGGGTAATACGGATAGGAGTGGGTTAAGTTGAGAGCAATTTTTGTTTTAGAGTTATTTTTTCCTTAATATTTTTGATTATTCGTTTTTAAATTTTTAGTCAATTTAAAATTTTGATCTATTTTTTGAGTATTTGGGTTAGTTTAATTGATTTTAAAGTAAGATATTGAACTGCAAGAAACTTTGATCCATACAAAACTCAAACTATTCTTGAAAATTTGACCTAATTTAAACACATTTTTTTTGGAAAAAAACAAAACTTAAAAAAAAATTGATAAGCTACTCCCTACCAATATCCATATTTCATCAATCATCCATAGGTTACTATCTATATCCATAACCGATAGCATACAGACCGTAAAAGATTCTTATGAATAGTAAAGCTGTTCTTTTATCAATTTGAAAAAAGAAAGTCATCATTATCCTTTGTTCTTATTTAAAAAAAAACTCAAACTATATCACAGATTCATCTCATTTTTATATAACAATAATCCTGAACCCAAGTTGCAGATTCATCTCATTTTTATATCACAGAATTGTGTTTTGTTTTTTTAAATGCCTAGTGATACAAGTTGGACATCTTTAAGTTCTATATTTTATTTGTTTATAAGACTTAAGTACTGCGTATCTAATAGCGTAGATCTTATTAATTAATTAAAATATAAAAAGGACAATTATTAAAAATTATCTGATAAAAAATGATATTAAAGATTTTTTATATTATGTCTTATTTTTTTAATGGAAGATTTGGATCAAAACATTTTTAATTAACTTAAAAATAATAAAGGTATGAATGCTCCGTGGAGACTGCATTAATTGATAACAATAACTATAAGGATCCGTGCATCTATGGAAGTTCAGAAATAAGTTGTTTGAATTATATTTATATTGGATTAGTAGTTGAATAAATATCTCATTTTTTTAACAAGAAAGCTTTTCCTTGACACTTACGGAATAATAATTTATAAAAAATAGAAAATTATTTTGAAATAGACTTTGTTTATGAGATGAGGTTATTTTTTTAATGGGAAAATATATTGAAATATATTAAATTTCTATAGTTTATATATCATATATAAACTATATAATTTATATATGATATAAAAACTATATATCATAGTTACATATGATATATAAACTATATTATATTGTTTATATATTATATATAAACTATTTCTATATTTCTATATAAGGTGAGTTTATTTTTTTAACTAAAAAATATATTGAAATATATCAAAATTTTAATTAACTTATAACCATGAACACATTTTGACAGGACATTAATGTTTTGAGTCATTTATTTCTCGATCTAGGGTCCCTCATATGTTATTATTTACACCCCCGAGGGTGATGTAGATATCTAATTCATCAACAAATTTGAGTTATACTTATCCTACTTTGGTTTCATGACACAAACATGGAGCATGCCCACTTCATTTGTACAAAAATTATGTTTTTCAGAGAATACTTGGTCCACGTATTAGTCCCCTCTCCCTCCAATGGATCGCTCTCACAATTCCTCAATAGTAAGCATCTCACACTTTTACACAATAACATCATCACCAATAGAAATAACGATGTATTTCAGCAATATGTACGCTCCTAACCTCACACATTAGGGGACATATGTTATCACTGAAAACTTTCTCACAACAATATAGGAAATGGTTGAAGACGGTACTAGAACAACACAATAATCAACATACCTCAAGCATTTACAGAACCTATTCAACAAGAAAAACTATATAAAATAGTTATTGAATTTCACTGCAATTTCCCCAAAGCTAACTTGCACAATCCGCGCGAGCCATCATAGTGTTGAATGAGCAAATTACATCATTTGCGCGACTGTCTCCACAAGAACCCACGCTAATGCAGACAAAAAGAATTAATGAAATTGGTTGGGCCACAACCATTTCTAGATTGGAGTGTACTGAGACAAGAAACTCAAATCGTCCCAAAATATAACCTTGGGGATATTGAGGGGATGGGTAGTACCTCTAAAAGGATCCCATTCACACTAAAAGAAAGTTATGAAAAATCTTGCATTGGTCCTATAAATAAATGACCAAGGTATGCAAACAAAGAGAATAATTTTGAGTATTGTATTGTTGCTCATTTGGTTTTGGAGAAGCCATCATTCTATTAGAGCCTCTTGAGCATTCATAACAAGTGTTTAACATCTCTCCTCTTGAGAAGTTTTACAATCAATTCTTGACCATTGTATTTCAAATTTTCATTGATAGAAGAAGAGAGATTTGTGTTTGGGGGATTCAAGGGCCCTCCCAAGGAGGAAGAGGGGGCCTATAAGTTCCCATACTTCTCCTAGGTGTTATCGATTCGAATATCAGTCCTATTGGTATCTATTCCTTGTGTCTCTTTCAAGCATCCATTTACATGCTTAGTTTAGTGTTTATTTCTTATTAATTGCTTTCTTGTTTTCTCTCTAGTTGAACCACTAATAAACTAACTCATCTCTGTATTGTCTTGCTCGCCTAACAAGAAAATTAACCTACTTGTTTTTTGTCACTATAGTGCTCAAACAAGAACAACACTTTTGATGTTTTCAAATTCTACTAATTTGTTCCATGTTTCTACTAATTGAATTTATCTGAGAGACTATTTTCTGTAAATTGTAGAAGAAAATCCATCAATTTTTTTTATTTATTTTTATATCAGGTGCAGATAGAATTGATGATTTTGAACACACAGAAAAAAAATTAATTGGAATTGATGACTTTGTGCTTGTACACTTTCTCAAGAATTGAATTTTTCGCCAAAACTTATTCTTTCCCGAACAAAGCAAGTCTGGGAAAAATTTCCTCATCACAAAATTGCTTATATTGATGTGTAGATATAATGTTTGCTAAATATATTTTTATAGTTTAACGATCTAGGGTCCCTTTTCCTAATTTTAAGATTTCTAAAATCCCCAAAAACTGCTTGAGAATAGTGGATTTTTCCATGTTTCGACATCCCCACTCCAAACTCTTTTGAAATTATTTAGATGCCTAACTAAGTTTTTTAGGCATGTTTTTTGAGAAATTTATAATTTCAAATTTGTCTCGGCCCTAGTTACTAAGCACAACCAAGATCTTCAAAAGTCACTAATTTGCAATTTTTGGAAAATTAAAGAAGAATTCGTCGGTATCACTCATTGGTACTTTTGTATCCTTCACCACTATGGACACACCATTTAAACTTCATGTAAATCCAAGTGGATATTCTCTTGTTATGGCCCAAACAAATTTTTAGCTCCATTTAGAAAAAAAAAAAAAATCCCTTCAACTTATGTATCTCTAACCACTATGGATTCACCCCTTAAATTTTATCTGAATCCAAGTTGAAATGATTCTATTATGGCCTAAACAATGTATTAGCTCTAGACTTTTTTTGTTTTTGTAAATTTTCTATTTTCTAATTCCCTTTCCTTCGCTTTCTCCTATTCTATTCCTTTCTCTTCTTCTCCTTCTTTACTTTTTCCCTTCTTTGGTTATCAATAAGACCATTCATCATTTATCTATGATAAGTTGTATAGTTTACCATTTTCAGCAGCCCCTGAGGTATATCAGCAATCGATGAAAAGGTAGAGGGTCTACTTTTTTGGTGACCCCCACAAAACAATATTAGTAATCGGTGATTGGGGAAATTTTCCATAAAAAATCATGGAAAAATTCCATCGACGATCAACCAAAAATGTTCATTGGAGATCACAGAAAATTAGAATTGGAAATTGAAAGAAAGGCGCATCAGTGATTGTGAAAAAATTTCATCCACGATCGAAAAAAAGGGTTATCAACGATTGCATACAAACTCCATCTGTGATAGACAAAAAGGTTGAATGGAAATCATGGAAAAATTTCATCGACTATTGGAAGAAAGGTTTATCAATCATCGTGTAAAAAGTCCATCTGTGATCGATAAAAAGTTTTACTAAGAATCACGGAAAAAGTCTATCGGTGATCAAAAGAGAGGTTCATCCATGATCACGAAAAAAATCCATCAGTGATCGAAAAAATCTCTAAAGTCTAGTTTTATTTACTTCATCGAACTCATTTGACTTAGAAATTTTTGTCCAAATCCTAGATGTTTTTTTATCATTGATTTTAGGATCAATTTAATATCAACCATCGATATTCTAGACTTCACTAAACTTCAAATATCTTCTTAGGATATTGGATATTTTCTGTGAACTATGTTTTGTTCCTACTTCATTGAACTCTGTCAAGTCTAAAAGGAACCATCGACAGATGAATTTGGACCATTGATCGTCACGTTGAATGTGATTCGGGTCGGTGATTCTCTAAGCTCCATTATATGACCATTTCCTTATTCCTCCATGGAACTACCACCCTTTTTAGTGCACATCATCAGTATGGTCTACATCATCATTTGTACAAAAAAATTCAAAAATCTCCAAAAATTATAATTTTCTTAATTTTTATTTTTTAATCAAAAATGTTATTATATTTTTCATCCGCCATGGGTAATGGAATTATATTCCCATAGAAAAAAAATGACCTTGGAACTCCCAATTAGGCATCCATTTTCCCACTCACATGAATACTTACCCCATAATTTAGGAATTTCACTCTAACATTCACCCTTTCTCTCAAATTCGACATCAACCAATGCTCTACAACAATGAATTTGTTAAATATGTACTGGTATTTGGCCCATATAGGTCAAGTTTTGAACCAAAATATCTGATAGGTCACTATGTAACATACCCATTTTCCAAGATAGGTCATGCTACTGCTAATAATGACCAAATATATAACTCTGATATCAATTCTAAATGCGAAAAATACATAGAATGACACACAATCTCATGTTATTTCCCATAATAATTAAAAATGTAAAGGAAATTAATTTAAATGTGCAAAACAATAATTAAACATATATAGCAACATTCAATCCCATAAAAACATTGGTTCAAACTTAGCATTTACCCACCACAGGTAACCGTAAATAAGATAAAACTCAAAATGAAATGCACAACAATTAACTCAACATTCGACATAATTCAACATAGTGAATATGAACAATTATCTTGGAAAATATGCAACCTTATGTAGAGGATGGATGCTCCACATAACCATGGAATTTATGTTGCAGTTATGAACAGCAAATTACCCTTAAGTTGGGGCTATCAATCCATAAGAGATAATGGTTCCTAAGGTTGGATATTGTCCCCTTTCAACAACTAATTAATATATCAATTCCAATCCACCATCTGTCTTCCCCTGACTCTACACAACCCAAGAAATGGGATCCCCTTCTATTCCACACAGTCTCCTAGGATATCCCACTTCCCTCTAGGGCTCCAACATAAGTTTCATAGGAAATATCTCTATTGGTGACTTTAGGAATCTACAGTTGCAATAAGAATTATAACATTAACAAATAATTTGCTCCCTCGAAAATTTACTGAATAGAAAATTACTCACAAGCCTATAGCCCATCTGTCCATGAAATTATTGTCCCAACAAGATATTATGCATGTCCATTATGGCTTTCTTCAATATTTATCACTAAGAACTCTCTTCTTGTCTAGAAATCTGTATGTAAAAACTACTCTCATTTCCCAAAAACATTTCCTTATTTTCCCATACTTACTAAACACTTACTCTTCCCCAAAAGGATTTTCTTGAATTTCACACTTATCCCATGCTTTGTTGTACCAACTAGATGCTCTCAATAGCTCTATGAGGTGATCTCACACACCAACCCTCTTACATGTATTCAATGATTGGTGCTTGGAAACACTCAAATGAAAAAAGAAGGTTCATAGTAAACATAATTTGGAAAGATGACGTGGGTTTAATGAAAATGGGTAATCCCCCCTCCTTGGACCCCCTCTCTCTTTTGTGGAAAATAATCCTCCAAGTATTTTTCTATGACCATCAGCAACTGACAATACATTTTATTTATGATATACAAAGTTGACATATTACATCACTTCTCCCATGACCATACATCATATTTACATTATGTATCGCTACAATGGGATTAAAAATTTGTATGTTACAAGTATTGGGAACTCCAACTATCTATAACATTGGTTGTAATTTTTAAGTCACATTGTCCTACTCTTTTCGTCATTGATTGGTCCACATGGAAAATTTGAGGGGATAAATTTAGCCAGACACTAATTTTCCATATTACTTTCCAAAAATAGATTCTTGAATTTCAATTTTTTAGTAAAATGATTTGTCCAAACTGTAAGGCCTTGGGAGATTAGCTCGGGTGCACGTACTTCCACCACAGTTCGAATCAGGCAGTGAATATGCTCGGTGTGAATGAGGATATAGACATCATATAGAGGGTGGTTGAGGTTCCTCGGGTGCGCGACATTCCAAGGGATGAGTCCACCAAAGAGGCCTTGCAATGCAAGTCAAACGATGGACAATATGAAAACAATTTGAGGGAAAGACTTGGGTGCTTCATAAAAGAAGGAAAATTGGTTAAGGCATGGAGGGGAAACTTAGGAGAGTCATACTTACTCACCTAAGGGGCGTGCACACCCAAGAGGATGAGTTGTTTTGAAAGATGGGGCACATCGACACGAAGGTTCACCAAGGTTAGGCGCATTGGTCCCAAGGGGCATGAAAATTGACGAGCACATGGGTTCGTTTGGGAGGCTAGGTCCACAAAGAGGCATGGCGATTCGTTTGAAAATGTGTTAACTAAGGGGCACGAAACCCCCAAAGTACATGACAAATGACATTGGTGACATTTGAAGAGACTATAAGAGAACAATAGTGCAGAACAAGGGAAGGGAAGTTTTGGGAAAGATATGGAGAACAAGAGATGTACAATTCTGAGGAAACTGAAGGGAGGAAACTCCCTCAAGGATCCAATTCACTTTATTCTGGGAGGACTTGTGTTTCATTGAGGAGGAGGGTTCAATCGATAGAATTGAGAAAAATTCTCTTGGGACATTTTTCGCTAAGTTTGGAAATGGAGCTCTATTGGAGGCATGTGTGAGGTAGAATCAAAATTGGTGAAGTATACTAAAATGAAGATATAGAAAGTATACGGTTGAGGGAATATCTGAGGTGCACCGCATGTGGGTGTGGATATGGTTGTGACAAAGATTCTTTTGGTGACATATCTATTAATGAGTGTCTTGGTGAGGTGAGGTGACTTGTTTGACTCTGTCGAAGTTGTAAACTGAGTCGATAGTGCTCATGTTATCATTTTTCTACAATTAAAAAAACTTAGTCGAGTGTTAGGCATGTTTTGTGTCACCCGCACTATATCTATGTTTCTCTTTTTTGTTTCACTATTCTCTTTTCTTTTCATGTTCTTGGATGTATGCTTAAAAATGACTAAGTGTTAAAGCAACTAACAAATGTATAAATATACAAGAGTTTCACTAGAGTGGGAGTGTGACTCATCAGTAACCTAGAATGGAGTATGGGTATTCTCCAGGTGAAGAGGCGTAGTCCAAAAAATGTAATCTTGGTGTTTCCAAGTAGCCACGAGTGAAATGTTGTGGTTTCGCACGCCATCAAGAGGTGCACGATCCCAAGGCATGTTGTGGGGATGTGACAAATGGTATCAAATCATATTCATTGCATATTTTAGAGAAGGTTTTGGGAGCTCTCCACCATTATCTTGGCTATAGATGGTATGAGAGAAGTTTGGTGCTCTTCACCACTCTTTCTATTAGAAAATTATGGCGGGGTGCACTTTTTGAGAAGGTTGTTTGTTGTGAAGTTGGTTCAGTGGGAACGTTTGCAGACTTCGTGACAAATTTGGTGCATCAAATGTTTTCATCACATACTTTGCATCAAACTTACAATAGAGGTTTAGTTGATAGTGCGATGGAAAGGTTGAGATGGGATGACACCTTATGCAGAATGAGAGTAGAGTTTTGGGTGAAACTAAGGACTTGGAAAAGGTGGATGATCATAAAACCTATCACAAAGTTCTTCATAGAAATTGTCACAGAATTGATCATAGAGGAAGACTTGGTTGGTTTGATCTATGATGAATTTTAGTTCCAAACTTGTTGTGAACACCTTGAATAAATGTAGCACATAATTCGTTGGGATAACCGAGGACTTATGAAAGGAATATGAATATAGGATTCATTGCATGACTTGTTGTGTAGATAACCTGATAAGTGATCATTGAGGGGGAATAGTTCTGGGTTGTAGCAAGGTGAAGGACTTGGGTGCATTGGACGACCTAGGGTGACCTAGAGAAGCTCCATAGAAGGCAGTTGGTTGGGCATGTTTCCGTCATGATATCTTTGTGTCATGCATCACTGAGAACAATAGTTAAGTTGAGCTAGGTTGTTGGGATCTAATCCTTCGAATGAGGTAACTCTGTAAAGAGTTAAGAAAATCGGTTAGGAGAAATATTACTTGACATTTCAGTGGTGGATGCATGGTGCCTTAAAGCAGAAGCAGTCAAGGTGTGAAAATGGAAAATCATTAGAGATGAGTTTGATTGGTTACATATGAAGTTTAGGACTTATATGAATTCTTGAAATCGATAGATGGCATCAGCCTTGTATCAGAGTGGACGGTGGTTGAGGTGAGTTCATGCAAAGATTCTATTTCATAGGAACGAAGGTCCAAGATAGAAGGCATAGAACATGATTGCAACGAACAATGTCCTTGAGAAAGTTATGGTTTGTTTCCATTTATTTCATTTCCATTTTTTGTAGTGAGTTATTTCAAGGGAAGTCATATGACTTTGTTGTTCAAGTGCATTTCATTTTCATGGTGAAAACTGAAAGTCTTGAGGGTGACTCCAGTGGTGCAAATTTGAAGAAGTCTTGAAGTAGTTTGGGATTTCCTTGTTCGGTGAACGTGTACAATGAATAGGACAATCTTCTTGGATGAGTCCTATGATGGATTTAGGAATTTTTGGATGCAGACATGGCGGTTGCTTTCGTAAGCTACCTAAATCTTTGATGAGGCGCATTGGATAGGTCACTAGGATGAAGTGGGTAGTGAAGTTTGTTTGTGTCGAGTTGAGAGGTTGGATGAGGCAACTTGGTGCTTGGGGCCTTAGCCATATTTTTTGAGTCGGGTGGTGACTTGACAAGTCATGAGGATAGTTCCATAATTTGAGACACTTGCGGAGGTGCAAGGTAGTTTCATTCCAAGAGATGGATGGAGTTAGTAAAGGAACCTGTTCAGTGATGATTTTAGGGGCTAAATTTCGCTCATGGGCTAATTTTCCATGGTTTTTCCAAAAACGAGATTCACTATTTTAAAAACGATTCGCCCAAATTTTATAGGATAAAATTATTTTACCTTAAAAATCGCCAAAATTTTATAAAAAATATATAAAATAATTAGAAATTTGAATATTTTTACAAAAATATCGCCAAACATTTAGAGTTGACATATGAAGGATTAGTAAGATTCTCTAAGGTTTCTACATTTTAAAATAAATTTCCATCCTTAAAATCATTCCTGAACCTGTTAGCATCAATATTTTTAGGGTAAAACTTAGAGTTTGTCTAAAGTTTAAAAAGTCATTCCATGGTCTTGGGAAGATCAAGGAATTCCTGAATTTAGTCACATTTTGTGTAGATAGGCTTTCATGGGATGCCTCAAGAAGCCTTGGGTAATTGATAAAATAAAAGGTAATATCAGAGGACGGGAATCATGAATCATTTCAAGGAATGAAAATGAACCATAGACAATGCTAGTGCAGTCCTTTCTAATGATCAATCAAAATTGAAGAGAAATGCAACCTTGTTTAGGAACATGGGAATTTGAAAGTGAAGAACTTAACATTTAGGAAGGAGAACATGCATCTAAAGAAAAAAATGCAGTAGAATGATGAATCTAGGAGGAGACTAGAACTACTTACAGAAGTAGAAGAAATATGAAAGGGGGAAAACATACATTTTTGTCTTGTTTTAGGAAAGGAGCCATTACAGTTCCAAACTAAATAGTGATTAAAGGAGGAAGAAATTAGCTAAGTTTAAAAAAAATTCTATATAAACATATTTTTGAAGTCCCTGTGCTTTTGAACGAGACAATTTTGACAGCATGAATCACCCCTTTTAGCAGCTGCATTTTTTAACTGATAAAACAAGCATACACAGCACTGGCATAGCGAGAAAGCGCTATGCACATGTTCTAGTCATATATTAATGAGAAGTACATCATGGAACGTTAATTATACCAGATTGGAGGTCAAAATTGGTCTTCATCAAGTTGTTGCCACCTTAATTTGTACGTGTTTCAAGAAAAATCAACTGTGCTATGCAAATTTTCTACTCAAGTTCTGGAAATGACTATTTTTGCAATCAAGTTAAAGATCATTTCCTGAGAAAATAGAGAGGAGTTTGGAAAAACCCATAGGGGTGTTTGTCAAGCATGATCTCAATCACAAAAACCTCTCTTATTTTTTACACAGGTTTCACAGTTTGATAGATTTGAATGAATCTTTATGGTCCATTTTTCCAGAATTTCGCATTTAATGTTTTCCTATTTTAGTCATCATTTTTGGGTGTGGATCCTTAGAATATGGAGAAGAATTTTCAAAAAATGGAAGAAATTTTTCTCAAGCACAAGTTCATCTCCAAAAACCTCTCCCAGTTTTGTAACAACTTTTTTTATTCGAGAGATATGGTGTTATCTTTGACCCCTATTTTCCAGCAAAATGAATTTTCTATTTGTAGCAGGTAGTTTACAAATTGTCTTATTTTTTATTTAATCATATCCAAAATCATAGGATAGCATGGGAGTTTGACTTATTTATCTTAGTGAGGGTGTTTATCTATATATTGGAGCATTTTGAAGGTGTTGAGGGTGTGGGCTTTCAAAACTATAGTATTTTTTTACCTTCATTGTAAATCTTTGAATCTGAATGAAATGAAATGCAAAAGTATTGAACCTTCATGAAAGAGATTCTAATGGTGATGCGATGATAATGTGTTCCTGGTCTTTTGTATGTATCTCTTGTGTCTTGTAACAACCCCATCGTTATGAATAAGATTTTCATGGTTCTTCTCGCCTATAGCTAATTCCTCTTGTTGCAGGCTCACCACAACCGATGGTGTCCCTGCGAGATGCTCTCCTGCTGATGTATCTGTTTGAGTATCATCCACCCTGCACAGTTGTGGATTTTTTGATAGAATTGGAGGAATGGCAAGATCTTCTTCTGTATGCCGAAGGGAATGAGTTTTCCTTGTTCCTTTTGGAATAAAGGATAAAAAGGAGAACTGGCAGGGATCTTAAATATTTGGTCCCAAGGTTGATGCTGGTTCTTGTGGTTCGGCATCAACCTCATGCCCTAGTTCTCCCAGCACTTCTTCCATGGGTTCTATGGTTGGGGTGGTCATGACCTCTTCTTCATTCTGTTTATCCTCCTCCATCGATTCCATGGTGATAGGAGGTCCTTGTGGAGTACCCTCGGTCACAATATCGATCAACTCACCTGCTTCTGTCTATTGTGACCCCACTTCTATAGTTGTCATGCTATCAAATTGTTCTACTAATCCCACAGGCGAGACTAGTTCTTGTGGGACAACCTCGACTGTGGTACTAGTGGGCCTTTCTGTGTCAAATTCGGCATCTTCCATTGATTCCATGTTTTTGGTTTGCTCTTGGGGGGGCAGCCTCTTCTTCGAACACTTCAGCTTCCATTTCTATCTCTTCCGGTTCCTCCTGGTCAACATAGTCGTCTTCACCTGCATTTTTCTCCTCCGTGGCTTCTGGTTCATCTTCCTTAGCAGCCACAACGACTGCTACTTCTTCCTCTGTGGAGTCCCGAAACAGTTCCCATGGGATCGGGATTTGTCTCATGGCATTCATTACTAACAGTTGAACCAGCCCATGGTCGCCAATACCTGTCACAACTCCTGAGCCGAATGTGCCATTAGGTGAAGGCTTCTCAATAAGAAATAAGGAAAATTCAATGAGAAAGCCTCTGCTTCGGAAAATCACAGGTGAGTTAGTATTCGAAGATGGTATTTGAATATGGTGGAGTATCTTCCTTTGCAAGTCATATATCTCATGATGAATTTTGCTACCTCCTTCCATGGATGTGGCAACAAATTTCAGTCATATCCTCGACCCTTCTGCACAATGCTTTCTCCTGCCTATCAAAAGGCTTCAGGAAACTTTGGAAGGACAAACCTTATTGAAAACCATCACTGTCCATTTTGAGGGAGTCCACTGACTTCTGTGATGGCTTCCTCTGTCATAGGAATTTCAATTCCGTGGATCCGAGAGCTTCCTTCTCTCAAGTTGAGTGTGAATTCCGTCACGATTTCTTCGTTCGACCCTTTCAATCTGTCAAAGTAAACATTCTAGCCCACGTTCTCAAAGACCTTCCATACTTCCTGATTGTTCTGAACTCTCGTTGTATCTTCAGGTTCATGCCACACATATCGTCCACCCATTGCTGCAGAGGCAGAGTCATCACGACGAATGCAGTTAGCTGGTAGGGGGAAATGACAGGGCTCCAAACCGTTGGCAACTGAAATAATGTCATATCGCTTTTGGGGAGGGCAGATGAAACAACGTTGGCATGTTTGGAAATGATGATAGATTGTGGTGGTACTATCAGAAATTTAATGCAGCGTGTTGGGGAGGTGACCGATTATGACTCTGCACGTACGAGTACGCATTTGACATATCAAGTTATGATTACAGAATATCAAAATCATCAGATTTTGTTTAATGAGGATCGTGTGTCATAATTTTTTTTCATGGTATGCCATCATTTGTTATGACGGTTCCCCTCCCAACTTAATTACGGCCGTCCACGACATGTTTTGATGTCTTTTTGGAATATTTTAATTAAATCCATAAAAGTCAGAGGAGACATACCTGGGGACCTACCTTATGGTGGAGTAGAAGCAAAAAGGTTTGACGGAGTAACGACAATAGGGTGTAACGAAAACAAGAAGTAACAATAACAACAAGTAGCAACAACGACATAATAATGGCGATGGATGAGTAGCGACAGATGCAGAGTAACAACACCGACGGAGTAACGACAGTTGTGGAGTAACAACACCGACAGAGTAACGATATCGGTGGAGTAACGACAGTTGCGGAGTAACAACACTGGCATATTAATGACAGTTGCGGAATAACAACACTTTGTGAAGTAATCAATGTACACTAGTGGAGTAACAACAACGTATTTATAGCAACACTGGTGGAGTAACAGCGCCGAGTGTTACATTTCTCTTGGTCATATTCGTTTGTTATCCCTGCAATAATACAAACAAGTAAGAAATAATTTTATTTTATTTATTTATTTTTGTTTTAAGGCAGAGTGAGAGTTTCCTTCATTCCAACAATCATTAACTCAGATGAGTCAGAGAGGTGTTTGACAAAGGCGTTTCTAGAGGCTGGACGGTGGTATAGTTTTAGACGGTGTCTGTTTAATAAGAACGAGGTATGATTCTCATCTATTGTAATTAATCTAACCGTTCCATTGTCGAACACTGTGTCCACTTGCTATGGCCCCATCCAGCGAGTGCAAAGCTTGCCTTTGAAATCCTTAAATCGAGAATCGTAAATTAATACCCAATCTCCCACATGAAACACCTTACTTTTGATAAATTTATCATGCCACTTCATTCTCTGCTGTTGAACAACAGTGGTCTTCTGGACAGCTACTAACTGAATCTCGTCTAACTCATTCAATTGTTCTAGTCGGTGTTTCTGTGCTTCTGATGGGTCTAAGCTTACTTCTAGAGCTATCTTGAGTGTATTGATCTCAAATTCCACTGAAAACAAGGGGATTTTCACATAGACTAATTCAAATGGTGAAAACCCAGCTGTGTTTCACCATGTTGTTCTGTACACCCATAAAGCTTCTGGAAGTTTCTGTGCCCAGTCCCGGTGATGACTTGCTACTGTCTTTGTCAAGATGTTTTCCAATACCTTGTTTGTGCTTTCTACTTGCCCGTTCGCCTGGGGGTGATAGGGGGTTGTCACTCTATGTTTGACTCCATATTTCTGCATCAACTTTCCTATCATGTGAGATGTGAACTGTGATCCTCCATCTGGCACAATTTCCCTTGGAAGTCTACCACTACTTGTTCTGTTGCTCTTGTTACCGCTCTGGCTTCCACCCATTTAGTTACATAATCAGTGCAGACTAGGATGTAAGCTTTCTGATGAGAAGGTGGGTTGAAGGGTCCAACAAAATCAATGGCCCATTTCTCAAATGGTTCAAGGACTATTTGGGGATGTAGAGGCATTTCATCTGCTTTCCCAGGTTATCCCATCCGTTGGCAGCTATCACACCAGTAATATCCCATTTGCAACACTTTGTGACCTGTTCTTTTATTTGCAAAATGTCTGCCACAGGGTCCATCATGTGCAGCCTTCAATATCTCATAGATATTATCTTCTGCCACACAACACCGAATCTGTTGGTCAGCCCCTGTATGAAAGAGATATCCTGCCATCCATGAATATCGGGTACTTTGGTGAATAATCTTCATTTTCTCTTTATATGACAAATGTCGAGGCACCTTCCCCGAAGCAAGATAATTAGCAATATCTGCATACCACGAAGTGTTAACAGATACTGCAAAAAGATGTTCATCTGGGAAATTATCTTCAATTGGTGTATCCTTACCCTCATGTTCTATCCTAGATAAAAAATATGCAACCACATTGTCCTTCCTTGGTTTATCTACTATCATGATATCAAATTCCTGTAGTAGCAAGAGCCATCTTGTGATAGGACCAAGGGTAATAGGTTTATTCATTAAATACCTGACAACTGCATGATTAGTATGCACAAAGATAGGATACCCGGTAATGTAGTGCTGAAATTTATTGATGGCGTAAATGAAAACAAGGAATTCTTTCTCAGTCACTGTGTAGTTTAATTCAGCAGGAGCCAAATTCTTACTAACATAGTAAACTACGTATGGTATTTTGTCCTCTTACTGTCCTAATACTGCACCAACTGCTGTTTGGGAAGCATCCGTATGAATATGGAAAGGTAATGCCCAATCTGGCCCTCTAAGGATTGGAGTGCTACAGACCAATTCCTTAATTCTCATACAGGCTGCATCACAGTCCTCTATCCACACAAAATCTGAATCTTTTGTTAGCAATTGAAAAAGTGGATATGCTACTTTAGCAAAATTTTCTATTAAACACCTGTAATAGCCAGCACAACCAATAAAACTGCATACTTGCGTGGGCGTTTTGGGTGTCAGGAAATGATGAATTACCTTTGTCTTTGCTGGGTTGTAATATACCCACTACCTAGATCAAACATTTTCATTTAGTTCTCAAGAATGAGAACTCCCCGAAGGCGCATCAGTGACATGCCAACCCTGAGCAACGAGTCTTTAATTCACCCATACGGCTCTCTACACCTAACCGTGGTCTTTTCCTGATGACAACTTCAAGTTTTTGGGGTTTTTTCCTTTCTAATGTCGAGGGTTCCTATGCCCTCGATTCTTCGATCTTCGATGAGCTCTCTTCCATCCTTAGCCCCTCCTGTCTATGCCCTGGTCCACACGACCGTGCTCATGAGACCGCAGCCTTATATTGTTTCTTTTCTTCGGGGTTTCAGGATTTCTAATGCCAAAATGTATATTCCCTTTGGATCCGTGATCCTCCAATTCCCGACGCACTCCAACTTCCACTAGTCCCCTTGGGCTAGTCCTTTGAGTCCATACGACCTCCCTCTATATGACCGCAACCATACCTCCTCATCGGGGTTTTGACACTCGTGATGTCCCAATAATTTGGTTCACCGATCTCCGATTTCCGATACGCTCCTCTGCTGCCTTGGCCTCCCGGGCTAAGTCTTTAGTCCACGTGACCTCTATCTCACAAGACTGCAGCCTTGTCCCCCATCGGAGTTTCGGACTTTCCAATGTTGAAATGCAAACGTCCCCAGGACTCACAATTCCTCGAATCCCAACACGTCCTTTACGTGATAGCTCTCCTGTCTAGGCTCCCGACTCACATGACCACGATCCCCGTGACCACAGTCTTATCCCTCGTCGGAGCTACAAGGTTTTCAATGCCAAGATGTATGGGCTCACAAGATTCTCGATCCTTCGAATCCTGTCTTCTCGCTATGCTGACAGCTGGCCCCCACAATGGTTCTTCCTACTTATCTAATATACTGACGGTTGGCTCCCACTCATGGGGGTTTTGAGCGTTGCGATTCCAAATTGCATAAATAAATTGTCATCAGGATTCTCGATATCCCGATGACAAAAACACAGATCAACAGCTTCCTATCGGGACCTTCCCCATCGGCGTCGATTGCTTCCATGTGTCCTCTTCTGAGGGATGGTCTTGATTTCTCCGAGATTTCGAGACTTGTGATATCCCAATTCTCACGGCCTCAGGAACTCCGATTTCCTGATGCTAAATATCCCGACTCCCGATAGTAACTTCGATCTCCGCCACGTGTATCCTCAACGAGCGGTTCAAATCTTCCCTGTGTTTCGAGACTTGAAGTGTCTCCATTTTCTTGTCCTTGAGAATCCCAATATGCCGATAGCTGGACTCCCGATGGTAACCCTCAGACAGCTCCGGTCTAATCCGATGGCTGAGGGGTAATTGGACCAAGATCTAATGGTCTAGATCTGTCCTTCCTGCACACACTACCAAGACTAAACTCTAAGCATCTTAACCCAATCCAACAGCCGACAGGATTCCTGAATGAAATCCAATGGCTCCAATTGTCCCACCTTGTGCATTCTTCCACTACTTCGTAGATGTGGAAGGATCAACGGTCCAAATGTTCTCATGGACCTTGGGGAACCTACGATCCCAATTTCCCCGCTATTCACGAAGATAGAGGAAAAAGGGCAAGAGGTGTAACGCTCTTACTACTTCCGTCAATCTAATGGTCGTGAATGACCATGGGTCCTCCGACAAGATCTCATCCATCGATTCGTTACTTATCCCTACGCTGCTACTTCGAAATCTTAAGAGGGTCGTTCCTCCTCGTACAGGGTTATTAAGACTTGCGTGTTCAAGTCCTTTTTCTGGGTTCTTGGTGAACCTTTCTAAGGAGGGAAAGTCTCTGTGACGAGATCTATTCCGGGGCATCCCTGGAGACGGGTAAGGGAAAGCAGCTTCTCGAGAACGGGCTGGAAGCCTAACTTAGTTCAACCTAGGCATAAATATAATTCCTTTATCAACGTACGTCATGCATGGTTTCCTATGTTATGAGCATATATCTATTCATTCTTATCAAACACTGCACAAACATTCTTACACAGAAATCATTCACAATTTCACAGTTCTGTGAGAATATACATATATATATCATTCTATGAATTTCAAGATGCAATATGTAAAACACTTATCCGAAATAACACCAGAAATGGGTGCGACTACTGAGAGGGGTGCTCGTTTCCACCCAACTGTAGGCGTAGCGACTCCCAGTTGATTTACCACTAGCCACCCCTGAGCTGAGACCATGACGCCATGAGACTGCGTCTCTCTATCTACCAGTGATTAGGAGCGAAGGTTGCAATCCTCCCTCTCTGCTACCACTCACTCTGCGTAGTGCCTGAGTTCCCCTCGCGTCTCCCCTTCCAATCACTTCTACCATACGCCTTATCCTCTCGTGAGGTTGCATGTGGCACGATTACCCTTTCACTGGTCAGTCATGATGGCTCTATGGATAGGCGGTTCATCTCCCCATCCCTCACTAAGCGATCAACCTACCAGCCTGCAAGGCATTAAATTCAGGGCCAGCGAGCCGCTTTTGGTTCTCCAGGCCAGTGGAGTCCAAATACAGTGTTAATTCTCGGTGGAAGTTAACGCCACCTTTCCAGGTGCCCTCCACCGCCATCGTGGTCTCTTTTTCTTCACATCCCCTCTCTGCAGTCCTGCAATAAGTTCAAAATGTCATTCACATTTATTGACCTTTCCCTCAAGGTCCCTTTACATCACATATCCATTTTTATGAGTTTGCCATAGTTCTTGGCCAATCTAGTTATATTTACAAGCTGGGGGAAACAGGGTGTTACAATTCCCTCCCCCTTAAAAGGAACATCGTCCTTGATGTTCTTATCTACTAACGTGAATTGCATGTACAGAAGTAAACAAAATCGGATATGCCTGTCTCATGGCATCCTTCATTTCCCATGTAGCCTCATCTAGGCGAAAATGTTTCCACTTCACCTTGACCTGTGCAATGGTTCTGTTCCGGAGAGGGGTTTCCTTTCTGTCCAGTATGCATTGGTGTTCTAGTAGAAATTCTTCCTCTAGTTCCACCTGGATCACAGACCAGTCAATTATATGATTAGCATCATGTACATATTTCTTCAATAATGAAACATGGAAAACATTATGTTCTTTTACTGTGGGAGGAAGTGCTAGCTGATAGGCTACAAGTCCCACTCTGTCTACAACCTCAAAGGGTCCACAATACCGGGGTACCAATTTGGCACACGCTCCCATTTTCAGGGAACTCCTTCTGGGCTTAATTATGAGATATACATGGTCTCCTATTTTGAACTCTCTTGGAGTTCTCTTTTGATCAGCATAANCTCTATCTAGAACCTCAAAGGGTCCACAATACTGGGGTGCCAATTTGGCACAAGCTCCCATTTTCAGGGAACTCCTTCTGGGCTTAATTCTGAGATATACATGGTCTCCTATTTTGAACTCTCTTGGAGTTCTCTTTTTATCAGCATAACTTTTCTGTCGATTCTAAGCGATCTTCAGATTTTTTTTTATCTGAGCTACTTGTTGTTCCATTTATTTCAGTGTGTCGGGTCCAAAAGAAATCTTGTTTACAGGATTACTCCGGCTGACTGGAATATTACACTGTCTACCATAGAGGGCCTCAAAGGGACTCATCTTTAAGGACGCTTGATAGCCGTTGTTGTAGTCAAATTCTACCAATGGCAGGTAGTCTTCCCATTTCCTGGGCTGATGCATTACATGCATCCTTAACATATCCTCTAATATTTGATTTACTCTTTCTGTCTATCCATCGGTTTGAGGGTGATAGGCGATGCTAAACAACAATTTAGTCTCTAAACCCGTCATTAGCGACTTCCAAAAATTTGAAGTAAATTTTGTATCTCTGTTAGATATTATCTCTTTCGGCATACTGTGCAGTCTGAATACCTCTTTCATGAATGTCTGGGCAATATCTATCGCCTTGCAGGTTGATTTGACGGGGATGAAATGAGTGGACTTGCTCAGTTTATCCACCACCACCATAATGGCATCATTCTGTTTGTTTGAAGTTGCTAATCCAGTGATAAAATCCATGGAGATGGTTTCCCATTTCCATTCTGGGATGGGTAAAGGGTGTAATAGTCCTGCTGGATGTCGATGTTCTGCTTTAACTTGTTGGCATTCTATGCATTGGGCCAAATATTTGGCTACGTCCTTCTTCAATCCCGGCCAATAGAATTGTTTCCAGGTGGCAGTAATCATTTTCTGGTATCCTGGGTGACCAGTGTAGGGTCTTTTATGTAGTTCATCCATGATGAACCTCTTCAAGTTGTCACAATTGGGAATGTACAGTCTATCTCTGTGAGTGAGCAGGCCTCCTTCGGTCATCTGATAGCCTTCATATTTTGCTCCGACGGGTTCTTGTTGTAGGTATAGGGTCACATTTCGAACGAAGGGATCTGTTTCTTGTGCCTCTTTGACTCTGTTCTTGACATCTATCTAGCAGGTACTCACTGCTGCTAGGTGAATCGTTTTCATGCTTCTGCTGAGGGCATCGGCCACCCTATTTTCCTTTCCTTTAATGTGTTTGATTTCAAAATCAAATTCGCTAAGGAGGGCCATCCATCTAGCTTGTCTAGCATTGAGCTTTGGTTGGTTGAACAAATACCGTAATCCACAGTGATCTGCCATAAGCACAAATTTTCTTCCCAAGAGGTAATGCCTCCACATTTTTAAGGCATGCACTATGGCAGCCAATTCTAGATCATGAGTCACATAGTTGACCTCATGTTCATTCAATTTTCGGGATTCATAGCAGATCACCTTTCCTTCCTGCATAAGGACTCCTCCGATCCCTTCTTTACAGGCATCTGTGCACACAAGGAAGTCAACTTCTGGGTCAGCGATTTTCAGCATGGGTGCATGGGTCAGTAGATGTTTCAGGGTTTGGAATCTTTCTTCACATTGTTGTGTCCACGGGAATTTTGTCCCCTTCCTCTGGAGGGCAGTGATTGGACAACCAATCTTGGAGAAATCTTTTATAAATCTCCTATAGTATCCTGCCAATCCCATAAAGGATTTGATGTCTGAGACATCCTTTGGGGTAGGCCATTCCATGATAGACCTGATCTTGTCAGGATCTACTGCTACCCCTTCCTCGGACAAAACATGTCCCAAGTAGTGTATTTGCTTCTGAAAGAAGTCACATTTACTGAATTTGGCATAGAGTTGATGCTCTCTTAGCACTTGCAGCACAAGTCTAAGATGCTCTTCATGTTCTTCTCTATTCTTAGAGTAGATTAATATATCATCAATAAAAACCAGTACAAATTTGTCTAAAAATTTACTGAGTATATTGTTCATTAAGCACATGAAAGTGGCAGGGGCATTGGTTAACCCAAATGGCACTACCACAAACTCATAGTGACCATACCGTGTCCAGAAAGCAGTTTTATGGATGTCTTCACCCTTAATTCGGACTTGATGGTATCCCGACCTCAAGTCAATATTTGAGAAAACAGACGCACCTCCCAACTGATCGAATAGATCATCGATCCTAGGCAACGGGTACTTGTTCTTTATGGTTACTTTATTAAGTTGTCTATAGTCTATACACAGTCTAAGGGTGCCATCCTTCTTTTTCACAAACGGGACTGGTGCTCCCCATGGGGACATGCTGGGTCGAATATAACCCTTATCCATCATTTCTTTCAATTGTAACTTGAGTTCCACTAACTCATGTGTGCTCATTCGGTAAGGTGTCCTAGACACCGACACCGCTCCTGGTGCAAGTTCTATTGAGAAGTCTATGTCTCTTCTCGGAGGTAGACCCGGTACCTCTTCCAGGAATACATCTCTGTATTCTCTCAGGATAGGGTGATCATCAGGGCTTGGTTTAGCACCTTCGGTTGTTTTCAACAACTGTATTGCATATAGGGGACATCCCTTTCGGCAATACTTTCTCATTTGCAGGGCTGATATTTGTCTCACCGAGACCGGTTTTCGGATCCCTTGGAGGGTTATCGTTTTTCCTTCTTTGCTCACACCTTCTAAGGTTTTATGGTAACAGTCCATTTTGGCTTTATGGGCGGCTAGCCAGTCCATACCAATCAACAGGTCGTATGATCCCAGGGGTAGTACATTAAGGGTTTCTTGGGTGGGGGATTCACCCAACATTAATTGGCAGGCTGGTATGACTTCTACTACCTTTCTTTTGGTGCCAGTGGCTAACTGTACCAACCATGGTTTAGTTTGTTTTCGTGGTTGTAGCTTACATTTATCAACAGCTCTAGGGGCTATATAACTCAAATTTGAACCAGGGTCAATCAAAACAGACACCAGATGGTTGAAAATCATACCTTCTATTTCCACTAATGAAGCTTGGTGGTCAGATTGGTTGTTATCCAAGGCTGCATAAATCTGTGGCACACTCCTTGCCACATCATTGACTATGGTAGCTTCCTGAAGGTTATAGACTTTCCGACTGTTCTATTGTCGATGTGGACAGTCTCTCTGGAGATGCTCTCCTCTGCAATCCCATCATTCCAAAGGTTTCCTCTTTGGGTTATCAGTCTTTATTGGTATAGGTCCAGAAGTTTTATTTCCGTCCATCGAGGGAAAGTTCTGCTGGAGTACACTCTGGGTTCGAAAGTTCATTATGTGGTTCTTCTTGTAGTTTTTAAATCCTGAGGATTTGCTCCCCTTTTTCTGAAACCTCAATCCATTCTTCTGTTTCCAGTCTCCATGAGACTCTGCCCGATGTCCATATTGTTCATGACAATATGTTGCCTTTCGTATAGTGTCCTCTAAGGTCTTTGGCTCGTCAAATTCAATTCAGTTCTGATATTCCTTGGGTAGCCCACTGATGAAGCGTTGTGCCTTCGCCTTCTCTACTTTGATGTAGGGTACATATCTCAATAAGTCGAGGAATTTTTTGACATATTCCTCCTGGTAAGTTGTCCCAGTTTGAGTTCATAGAACTCTTTAGCCTTTTTGTCGAAATATCTCTCCGACAAATACTTCTTCCAGAAGTAATTTTCAAACTGTTTCCAAGACAGGTCCTCCTCGCGGACCCCTTTCATATTCTTAAGGTCTTCCCACCAGATGGAAGCTTTTCCATTCAGATTGAAAGTGGCCACTCGGGCCTTCAAATTTTCTGAAAAATCATGGACTCTGAAATATTTCTTCAGTCCAAGTAGCCAAGCCTCGGCTTCTCTCCCTTCTTTATCTCACCGTCGAAGGAGGGAGGTTTGGCCTTTTTGAATTCCTCAAATTTATGACTCTTGGAAGTCTTTTGCTTCTTTTGTTTCTTTTGAGAATAGGAACTGGTCCTGCTGCTGGAAGAGCCTTCTGAATCGCCAGCTTCCTTCTCAGTGGAATTGCCTGGCACTGGTCCTTTACCTTTGGGGTGGACCTTTCTTGACATGCTTCTCTCAGTATGGCCACTGATACGACCATGATTCTGCATCTCGGGTTCATACTGCATTTTTCGTTGTAGGTCGGATAAGCTCTGTAGTAAAACTGCATTAATTTCAGTTTGCTTTTCTTGTTCTTTCATCATCCTTTCATTGTCGGCCTTGCAGCTTTGCAACTCAGCCATGAGACTCCTCACAGTCTCAACTAGGTCTGGAGGGGTTCCTATTGCTCTTCTCTCTTCAGACTCTTCGTCTCTGTTGTGGGAGGCTTCTCCCACCTCTTGGTGAGTCACCATACTCTGCGTCTGTAAATTCCCACGGTTGATCGTCCGCTTGAGTGAAAAGAAAAACGCTGGCTATTAGTCAAGAGTTAAATTCATTTTTATAAATTGTGCATAAATTCATAACTTCTTTCACTTGCATACACAGTCGGGTTCTCATTTTCCAAGTTTTAATCCTGGACAAGAGAGTTAAGTCAGGGGATTACTCCTCATAGGAGTGCTTCGAACGAGGTTTATGCGCGGCTCGTGCATGAGCCCAATCAAGCTGAGTGTTGTAACCATGCTCTGATACCACTTTGTAACATACCCACTACCTAGATCAAACTTTTTTGTTTAGTTCTCAACAATGAGAACTCCCCGAAGGCGCATCAGCAACATGCCAACCCTGAGCAATGGGTCTTTCATTCACCTATACGGCTCTCTACACCTAACCATGGTATTTTCCTGATGACAACTTCAAGTTTTCAGGGTTTTGTCCTTTCTAATGTCAAGGGTTCCTATGCCCTCGATTCTCCGATCTTCGATGAGCTCTCTTCCGGCCTTAGCCCCTCCTGACTATGCCCTGGTCCACACAACCGTGCTCACGAGACCGTAGCCTTATATTGTTTCTTTTTGTTGGGGTTTCGGGATTTCTAATGCCAAAATGTATATGCCCTTTGGATCCGTGATCCTCTGATTCCCGACGCACTCCAACTTCCACTAGTCCCCTTGGGCTAGTCCTTTGAGTCCATACGACCTCCCTCTATATGACCGCAGCCATACCTCCTCATCGGGGTTTTGACACTCGTGATGTCCCAACAATTTGGTTCACCGATCTTCGATTTTCGATATGCTCCTCTGCTGCCTTAGCCTCCCGGGCTAAGTCTTTAGTCCACGTGACCTCTATCTCACAAGACCGCAGCCTTGTCCCCCATCGGAGTTTCGGAATTTCCAATGTTGAAATGCAAACGTCCCCAGGACTCGTGATTCCTCGAATCCCGATGCATCCTTTACGCGCTAGCTCTCCTGGATAGGCTCCTAACTCACATGACCATGATCCCCATGACCGTAGTCTTATCCCTCGTCAGAGCTACGAGGTTTTCAATGCCAAGATGTATGGGCTCACAGGATTCCCGATCCTTCGAATCCTGTCTTCCCACTATGATGACAACTGGCCCCCATAATGGCGCTTCCTACTTCTCTAATATACTGACGGTTGGCTCCCACTCATCGGGGTTTCGAGCGTCACAATTCCAAAATGCATAAATAAATTGTCATCTGGATTCCCGATATCCCGATGACACAAACGCTGATCAACAACTTCTTGTCGGGACCTTCCCCGTCGGCGTCGATTGCTACCACGCGTCCTCTTCTGATG
>JASDQU010108037.1:49625-80174 GCA_032191745.1 Picea mariana
TGTGTGGAGAGGTCGACCACAGAGACCCTGGATGTGGCTGTGATCTTTCTCTTATTCTAAGAGATAATCACAAAGAAGACAAACTTCCCCTTCTGAGAGATGACCTTCCTACATTGCTTAGCAGGGATCAAGGAAATAACACATGGTGGGACTGCCTTGGGTATCCTGTACAATTTATTGTTCAAAGTAACAATAACACTACGAGTCCTAGACTCATATACAACATGACGTTTCCATAAATAAGGTTGGGCCAAAAGAAAATCACAAACTTCAAGAGGAGAAACATCACATAATACCTCGTCTTTGAAGGGCTTGATGTCTTATGACAGTCAACACTATTGGCTAACGCGGAGATCGCTTCCTTGGCAGAGCCATCCAATAGTGTAGGGTTGTGGGTGAAGTGTTGTTGGTAGGGTGAGACACTTGATGACCTCTACTAAGATGAGGTTCTTCTGGCTACCGCTATCAATGATGAAGTGCAAGGGGGTGCCTTTTACCCACATCTCTGAATGGAAGAGGTGCTCTCCTTCTGACTCATCTAGTTCACCAGACTGGATCTTGGTGGTAGCAACAGTGGCACTGAGTTTTGAATCAATGGTCCATCTTCCCCTTTCTAGTTGTGGCTCAAAGTCATAATCTGCATCTGATTCAAAGGTTTTCACTTCAGCCACCAATGACTACTTTGAGCGGCAGTCAACCATGTTATGTCAAGGGCTCTTATGGAAGTCGCACCACTTCCTGATATCTTTCAATGTCTTTTCGACATCCTTCTCTGCTTGTGGCTTGGAATTTTTTCTTTGATACTATCCATATTTTCTCTGTCCTTTGTTCTATGGGTTGGGGCCACCCTTTCCCATCTTTTTTTGTGAGGGGTTCCCACACCCAAATTGTCGCATATTTTGTTTGACCTTCTGCTCGATTTTGACAGCATATTGGTAGGCCGCACCCAAGGATGAGATGTATAGAAATTCCATTTTGGTATAGATGTATCTATGTAGAGAACCATGATACTTGAGCACTAGATGTCCCTCTGAATATTTTATACCCAGCTTGGTGCGCAAGGTATGGAAGATATTTATGAAATCTGGCACTGCTTGGCCTCTTTGTTGCCATAGTGTGGTCCATTTGGTATATAGGTCGTCATAACTTTCGACAGGGTAGTATTTTTCCTTAATAGCATCCCTGAAGGATTCCCAGGTTGCCATGACTGAAAATAATGAGGTTTCCTCTATTTACTTTTTCTCACAGAAAGTTTCCCACCAATATTTGACTTGGGGAATGGCTTTGAGGAGTGCAAAAGTAATCTTTTCTCTATTCAAAAAGTTATGGACAAAAAAATATCCTTCTAGTAGATTCAACCACTTGTCTACAACATCTGCATCTATCTGACCTTCAAATATAGGAATATCAAAGTTTATTTGTACTTTGAAGGGGGCGACACCTCTGTTCGAAGAAGATGCATCGTCTGTTGCTGGCCGCCGAAGGATTTGCGTGAAACTATCCATCATCTCATTCCTCTGTTGCGTGAGGGATTCTTCAATCAACAGTTTGAAAGGATCTCTTGTCCTATCATATTTCTTTTCTCCTGCCATGTGAGGTCTATTGGGTGTGCGAGAGCTTCTATCCTCAAGAGAAACAAGCTCGAGACCCAACTCTTTGTACTCTGACCTCATTGAGGACATGCATTAAGACAACAAGGAGAAGACTGCTCTAATACCACTGATCCAGATTTTATGAGAAAAATGAAATGAATATAGATTATTAACAGGTGCTTAACACAAAGTAACAAAGATATAGTAAAACTGGTTATCTATTCAATAATGAAATAAGCTGAAACTGTAAAATGCAGTGGAAACAAGCTTGTTGGAATGGTGGCGGCTTATCTCTGAGAAGAGATGTGACGGCTACGTGAATTCACAAGAAGAAGATTAAAATGAGGCTCTGAAGGAATTTTTACAATAAACAAGAATTAAAAAAACCATAGACATCCAAAACCTAACCCTAGGAGATGAAGCGCCCAAAAGTCACGTGGGCCCCGTTTGGGTAAGTTAGTACATCAACTTCTCGGGGTTGTACCTTTTGCATACGATCTCCGTTTTAGGCGTGTGATAGCCCGTTGGAAAGGTATCATAGAGGAGATTCATTTTGGGGGCTCATTTATTCCTTCAACAATCATTGAGGAGCTCAATCATGAAAAACCTTCATTTAGGCCCTCAAAATGGACCCGAAAATTAAAACTGCTAAAAATAGTAAATTGCCAATATTGTCAGAAAATTGTTTTGATCTAGTTGGAAAAGGTGGGTAGCCACTAAAATCCATCTGGATCAATCTTCCCTCCTTAGGAATAAATGGTCTCCATTGCATTGAGGTACCCCATCATATGAGGAAATTTCTGTTGAATTTGGCCCCTGGTGAGCCACTTGCCTTGGTGCAGGAGCTACCCTTCTTTGATGACTCGATAAAGTTGGATCCTTTGTTGTCGAGTGCCCTTGATCTGTGTGTCCACAATGTGATCATTGGATTCCTTTTGTATGCATTCAAGGTTGATCTCTTTTGGTCTCAGTTTTTCTGCTACTTCTGAGGTGTCCAATATTGGTGGGAAATAAGGGTGAAGGAGATCCACGTTGAACACTGGGTGCAGGCCAAGGAAGGGAGGAATGTTGAGATCAAAATAATTATCCCCCACAACCTTGGTGATAGTGTACGGCACATAATGGAGTGGGAAAATCTTTCGATGGGGTCCTGTAAGGTGTTCTTTCTGCAAGTGCAACCAAACTTTGTCGCCCACTTGAAAATTATGTGGCACCCGATGTTGATAATGACATTATTTGTACTTTCCATTAGAATTATGTAGGATATCCTGAACCTTTTGGTGGATGTGTTGGATCTTCTCAATGAACTGGGTTTCTTTGTTATCTTTAGTTGGATCAAGAGATGAGTCGGTCGAGGTGACCACAAGGGGAATTGCAACATCTATGGGACCCAATGGTTGAAATCCAAACCCCACCTAAAAGGGTTTGTGGTCGGTTGAGCTATGCAGGACTCGGTTGTAGATATGATTGACATAGGGAAGTCTCTCATACCATGTGCGAGGGTGCTTTGAATTATACATGCGAAGGATATGCACAATCATTCGATTTACAACCTCGGTTTGGCCATCTATATCGGGGTGGAAGGTCGTGGATTTGGTGAGCTTGGTGTCCAACAATGACCATAGGCTCGACCAGAATGTGCTGAGAAATCAACTATCACGATCTAAGACAATGGTTTGTTGGATTCCAAAATGTACCCAGACACATTCAAAGAAGAGCTTGGTAGTGGCCTCTGTTGTGATGCTCTTCTTGAAGGCAACCAGAATCACCATCTTAGAAAAGCGATAAACAACCACAAAAACACATTCATTTCCCCTCATAGTGGACAGGAGGCCCGAAATGTAGTCCATTAAGATGGATTCCCATGGCTCGTCAGGAGTAGGAAGAGGGGTGTACAGGCGCTATTTCTTGGTGGTCAGTTTGGCAATAGCATAGGCAATGTAGGACCTGATATACTTGTTGAACTCCTGTCAAAGTTTTGGCTAGTATAAATGTTTATGTAGCATCGCCACTATATTTTTTATGGTGAAGTGTCCTGCCACCCGACTGTAGTGGGCTTCCCAGATTAGCTTTGCTCGCTCACTTGATGCAACACAGATATGGCACAGATGACACAACAACCCATCCTGAAGATGGAAATTATCAACAACTGCGTTTGCACCCAACATTTGGTAGGTGGTGGTGAATTCAAGGTCTGTCTCATAGAGTTGGGGCCATCTAGATGTTTCATGGCTGCAAGAGTCTATTAGTGTGGTGAGTGTCACAACTGGTGGTCTGCTGAGGCAATCAACGATGCAATTGGTGCTTCCTGTTTTATACTTTATGTTGAGTTGGAATTGTTGCAAGTATGTGGACCACTTTTGATGGTGGTCATTCTACAATTTTCCCTATGTCTACATGAACTGCAGTGGCTTATGATCAGTGTGGATGATTGTCTCCTTCCCAAAAATGTAATTTCTCCACTAGCGGCAGGCTTTTACAATGGAGTACATTTCTTTGTCATAACTAGGGTACTTACGGAAAGTATCTAACAATGTCTCACTATGATAGGCCATGGGGTGGCCGTGCTAAGTGAGAATGACGCCCACAACATAGTCTAAAGAATCTGTCTTGATTTCAAAGGGATGTTGCAGGTCTGGTAGTGAAAGTACTGGGGCTGAGCACAAGTGCTGCTTCAAATCATCAAACGCTTGTTGTTGGGATTGCCCCCATGCAAATTTTTCCTTACCACCACCCCTGTTTATTTGGCTGAGGGCCCATGCAATATGGGAGAATCCCAACATGAACATGTGGTAGAAATTGGCAAGGCCCAAGAAGCTCTGAAGCTCAGTGAGTGTTGTTGGTGTTGGCCATTCACAGATGACTTGGATCTTGGATGGATCCACATGTACATGATGTTGATCAATGTTGTAGCCTAGGTAATGGACCTTGTCCATGCCGAAGGAGCATTTTTCCAATTTTGCATATAGAATGTGCTGCCTCAGGGTATGCAGAACCTGTTGACTATGCTGCAAGTGTTCGGCCCAAGTCTTGTTGTAAATTAGAATGTCATCCGGATACACCACAAATAAAATATTGGTGAATGGTCGCAGGATATCGTCCATCATCCTCATGAAAGTGGCTAGGGAATTTGTCAAACCAAAAGGCATGAACAACCATTCAAAAAGGCCTTCCTTTGACTTGAAGGTGATCTTCCATACATCTGTCTGTTCTATCAGGACCTGGTGGTAGCCAGAATTCAAATCAATCTTACTGAAATATTTGGCCCCCATGAGTTGATCAAGGGGGTCATTGATTCGGGGAATCGAGTACCAGTTTCTGACTGTGATTTTTTTTAGAGCACAATAATCAATAAAGAGTCACCAGGTTCCGTATTTCATTTATACCAGCATGATTGGGCTCCCACAAGGTGATGAGATGGGACAGATGTGGTATTGTAGAGCATTTCTTGGATCTGTTGCTTGATCTCCTCATTCTCTAACAAAGAGCAGCGATAGACTAGCCCATTGGGAAGTGGTGTTTTAGGGGTCAGATCGATGGGGTGCTTGACCTGGAAATGAAGAGGTACCCCTGTAGTTGAGGAGAAGATAATCGAGTATTCTTCCATGACCTTATCTACTTGCTTATGTTGTGTGGAGAGGTTAGCCGTAGAGACCCTAGATGTGGCTTTGATCTTTCACTTATTCTGAGAGCGAATCATGAAGATGACAAACTTCCCTATCTGAGAGATGACCTTCCTAGATTGCTTAGCAGAGATCAAGGAAATAGCACTAGGTGGGACTGTCTCAGGTATCCTGTACAATTTCCCGTTCAAAGTAATAATAACACTACGAGGCCTAGACTCATATACAACATGATGTTTCCATAAATAAGGTTGGCCCAAAATAGCATCACAAAATTTGAGAGGAGAAACATCACATAATACCTCATCTTTGAAGGGCTTAATGTCGTACGACAGTCGACACTGTTGGTTGATGTGGAGATCGCTTCCTTGGTAGAGCCATCCAATGGTGTAGGGTTGTGGGTGTAGCGTTGTTGGTAGGATGAGCTTCTTGATGACCTTTGCTGAGATGAGGTTCTTTTGGCTATCGCTATCAACGATGAAGTGCAGCAGGGTGCCTTTTACCCACATCTGTGAATGGAAGAGGTGCTCTCCTTCTTCTGGCTTCTCTGTTTCACCAGGCTGGAGCTTGGTGGTAGCAAATGTGGCACTGGATTCCACATCAATGATTTGTCTTCCCCTTTCCAGTTCTGGCTCAGAGTTAGAATGCACATTTGATTCAGAGGCTTTCACTTCGGCCACCAACGAATTCTTTGACCGGCAGTCAACTGTGTTATGCCAAGGGCTCTTATGGAAGTTGCACTAGTTCCTGGTATCATTCATTGTCTTTCCGGTGTTATTCTTTTCTTGTGGCTTGGACTGGTTATCCTGATACTGTCCATATTTTCTCTGTCCTTTGTTTTGTGGGTTGGGGTCGCCCTTTCACGAATTTTGTTGTGAGGGGTTCCCAGGCCCAAATTGCCGCGTCTTTTGTTTGAGCTTCTGCTCGATTTTGACATCATATTGGTAGGCTGTGCCCAAGGATGAGATGTTCAGAAATTCCATTTTGGTCTGGATGTATCTATGTAGATCACCATGATACTTGAGGACTATATGTCTCTCTGAATCTTTGATACCCATCTTGGTGCACAAGGTATGGAAGATATTTGTGAAATCTGGCACTGCTTGGTCTCTTTCTTGCCACAATGTGGTCCATTTGGTATACAGGTCGTCATAAATTCCAACAGGGTAGTATTGTTCCCTAATAGCATCCCTGAAGGATTCCTAGGTGGCTATGATTAAAAATAATGAGGTTTCCTCTGTTTCCTTTTGCTCACAGAAAGTTTCCCACCAATATTTGACATGGGGAACGGCTTTGAGAGCACAAAATTAATATTTTCTCTATTCGAAAAGTTATGGACAAAAAAATAACCTTCTAGTAGATTCAACCACTTGTCTATAGCATCTGCATCTATCTGACCTTCAAATATAGGAATATCTAACTTTCTTTGTACCTTGAAGGGGGCATCACCTCCGTTCGAAGAAGATGTGTCACTTGTTGGTAGTCGCCGAAGGATTTGTACGAAAATATCCATCATCTTGTTCCTCTGTTGCGTGAGGGATTCCTCAATCAATAGTTTGAAAGGATATATTGTCTCATCATATTTCTTTTCTTCTTCCATGATAGGTCACTTGGGTGTGCGAGAGCTTCTATCCTTAAGAGAGACAAGCTCAAGACCCAACTCTTTGTACTCTGACCTCGTTGGGGACATGCATTAAGACGACAAGGAGTAGACCGCTCTAATACCACTAATCCAGATTTTATGAGAAGAACAAAATGAATACATATTATTAATAGGTGCTTAACACAAAGTAACTTATATACAAAAAAATAGTTATCTATTAAATAACGAAATAAGTTGAAACTATAAAATGCAGCAGAAACAAGCTTACTGGAATGGTGGCGGGTTATCTCTGAGAAGAGATGTGATGGTTGTGTGCATTCACAAGAAGAAGATTACAATGAGGATCTGAAGGCCTTTTTACAAAAAAAAAGAATTCCAAAAACCCTAGACATCCAAAAACCTAACCCTAGGAGATGAAGCGCCCAAAATTCATGTGGGCCCCATTTGGGTAAGTTAGTACATCAACTTCCCGGGGTCGTAGCTTTTGTATACGATCTCTGTTTTAGGCATGTGATAGCTCGTTGGAAAGGTATTGTTGAGGAGATTAATTTTTGGGGCTCAATTATTCATTTGAATATCATTGAGGATATCTATCCCAAAAAACCATCATTTAGGCCCTCAAAATGGACCAGGAAGTTAAAACTGCTAAAAATAGTAAATTGCCAAAATTGTCAGAAAACTGTTTTGAGCCAGTTGGAAAAGATGGATGGCCATCGATATCCATATGGATCATGGGTGGAGGGGGAGAAATAGTATATGGATATTGGTAAGGGGGACAAGGGTAATAAGATGGCCCTCCATATGGTTGCGGATATTGAGGTGCACCATACATAGGTGGTGGTTGGATGTACGAGTCATGGTGTGTCATGGTACCAACCAACCCTTCCATAGCATGAGACATTCCAGGCTTGTCTTGGCCAAATGGTGCGGGTCTAAGTGAATCAGGTAACATTGTGTATAATTAACGTAAATGAGCATAAATAAGGTCGAAATGTTGGGCCTTGTTGATGGCTTCCTCCTCAGATTGAGGGAAAGTGGATGATAAATATTTGGCAAGTATAGAGACGAGTGATTTTAGAAACCAGACGAGACGTTGTTCTTTGGTGGTTTCTTATTTACATAAACTATGTTGCCGACGCCATTCATGGATGTGGTCGAAAATATGCATAGTTGAGGTTTTTTTTCACTCAGAGAGAAATTCTAAACTAGTGTCATGATGAACTAGTAGTTGGAGAAAGGACAAAAAGGCTTTGGCCAAGGATTCAAAAGTCACATGGGACCCATATTTTTCATCTACATACCATTTGGCTGATGGACTAGTGAGTGTTCCTTGAAATAACCTTAAGTGGATGGAGTCATCCATGATTTTGTTTGAACAGAACCATAAGTGGAAGGTCATAACATGGTTGGTGAGATCCTCCCCTGGTTTTCCTTCAAATTTTAGAATATTTGAAGGTAGTTTGGTAGGCATATTGGGCCATGTGGGGTCATGTAAAATGGGATCATTAGTGAGTTTAGTAAAATAAATAATGTTGAGAGATGCCAAGTATGGCATGGGAGGATTTGGTGGAGGATTAGTTCCAACCATGGTGTGATAAGGTAGTGGACCTGACCCTTGAGAGGGATTTGGTGGGGTTGTACTTATCCCTTGAGAAGAAGTTTTCCCCTTACCTCCTTGTGAAGGAGGGATAGTGGATGGATTTCCTTGGGAATCGGAACCAAGTAAAGATGATCCCCAAATAGTGGCACTCACAAGGGTGTGAGATGGTTGAGCCAGTGAGTCGGCAAGACTAGGGAATCATCCTAAAATAGGAGAGAGATTTTACAAGTGTCTGGAATGATGGGGATTTTGTGGGTCCCCTATGATGTTTGACTATCAAAGTGAATGTGTGAAAATGGTGATGAGAGAAATAAATGAACAAGAGACTTGTATAATTTGGACCTTCAAAAGATAATATAACTCACAATTGTATGTAATAAAATGAGCATCATACATAAATCAATTGTAAATAAACATTCATGTGGGTAGGTGAATTTTTTCCTTGTGGGGGAACAAATAAAACAAGTTCTTGTGTGCTAAAATATGTATCATCCTTCCTATTAAATAGCACTGGACCTTCCAAGAGAACTCAATAGTGGGATCTAAAGCCACCGGAAGAGGAACTAGTGAAGGATGAAATAATCAGTTATAATGAGGGGTAGAGGGTGCATATCCCAAAAGAGTTGGGGATATTTCCCAATAGCCACACAAAATCGGATCAAGGTGCAATTGCAGCCCACAATTGTCACCTGGGTAGATGTCCTAAATTTGGTCACTAGGTATCTCGGTCAAAGTGAGATATTTAGATTTAAGGCCTCAGAAATGGGTCATGGGATGGATCCCTTCCAAGAGTTGGGTGACTCAAGGGGGGATGCACAGAACAACTGAACCTCAACCTTCAACCCTTCTTGGGTATCTCCCTACTTTATGGTGTAGGAGCACTTGACTTGGAGGATTTGAAAGTTCCCTATTTGTCAGCTTCTATTGTTTGAAAATGTGAGAACGAGATAATAGGGGGTTATTTGGATGCCTACTCCTGAGATCCTACCTAGACTAAAAAAATTCTTTTGGCACCTACTGTGGAGGAATACTTAGTGGGTTTCTAGAAAAAAATTGGGTTTGGTGGGATGAGAGATTGGGGGTGTGAACCAATCTTGTTTCAATTAAGTGGGAATGGATAATTTATTCAAGAAATAGTGGGATGTTTCGGAGTTTCTTTGGAGAAATCCTACTTCAACCTCTACAATTCAAGATGGAAATCATGTGAGTGAGGAGTGACTTTGTGTGTGAGAAAGTGAAAGAATGTGCCAAATTTTAAAATTTTAGGTGTGAATTTGCAACATGTGGACTTCTTGTGGTCCTTACAAATCTTTGTTACCTATCTTACTAAGTGTCATTGGTACAACCTTGCGGAATTTTAAAATTCCTAAATAACTATCATGTGGAAATATGGGTCCTTACCAATCCTTTAAACTCCCTAATGTTTTTTATGCTAAGAAAGATTGAAAACTATCCTAGATTGCAAGCATGTGGGCATGTATGGGCCTATTAATTTGATCTTTAAACTCCCCTAGTAATGTAAACTAAGAAAGAAATTTCAATAAATTATCCTAATTTTGCAACATGTGGGCATGTATGGGCCCTTAAAACTTTAAGATGATTTCAAAAAGAAACTAAGAAGAGCCCTAGGGGGGCTTTGTCCTCTCCTAAATATTTTTTGTTTTAGGGGAGATGAAATGTCTCCTTAATCACCTTTCTTATTCTCAATATCGCTCTATGGTACGAGAGAAGATCATACTCAATGATCAAAGTTAATTCATGGTCCCAATACAAGTGTTTTTATATGTGATAGCAATAATCTCAACTTAAATTGTACAAACCAAACAAGTCATCCATGTGGAAACCAAATAAAACAAGGAGAATATTTGGTTATTTTTACCCCCTAAGTGCCTATGTTTAGTCAACCTTTTGTATGGGAAAGGAGTCTAAGTGGAGTGCATGGGCATGAAAAATTGCATGAAAGCAAGAATTTGAAGGCTAGCGGCCTTCAAATCATCACAAAAACCCTTACAATTTTGAAAATTTGGAAATGTGTGCGGGTTACAATTCTGATAGAGGCATAGTGGGCACACAATGCACATAATGCACAAAGAAGAGAAGCCTTTTGGGTGCACAGTGCATTGAGTATGTGTCTGTGGGCTGGAATAACTGCGCACTTTCTGATACGCATTGGGGAAATTTTTTTGAGTGAAATTTTCCTCCTCCAACTCAGAATTTGGCTTTTGACAGGTAAGGTTGGGCTGGTTTTGGTACCTGCAAGACAAATGGATTAAAAACAAGTTCTCTCTAAGCCCAAATAGTGTGGAATTTTATACCTTCCCCAGTATGGTCGCCAATCTGTTGTGCCTGTTTCGTCACTTGGGTGAGCAAAACAATGGCACTTGCATGCCTAGTTGGGCCTACTAGACAAGATGAAAGTTAGTGAGTGGATTAAACAAGCCAAACTCATGTAATAAATAAATAAACAAACTAAAACACCTAAGGAAATAAAAAATAGAATGCATAAGAAATTTAGAACCATAAACAATCAACCAATGACCAAGATTATGCCACCAATGGATAAATATATTAGTTGGAAAAACACCGTAGAGAAAAATGAGGACTTATGGGTTCCCTCTTCCTCTTTGGGAGGGATCTTGAGTTCCCTAATGGAGAGCTCTTCTTACAATGGAAGAAAAATGGAAAATGATGAAGAAAATCAATTCTTATTCCCTCAAGAGGTGAGTGGAATGGCCTATTGCAATAGTGCTTGAATACTCCAAGGAGAAAAGAGGATTCTCAAGGGAGGATTGAGGCAGCATAACAATACTATGAATATCTTGGTTTCTTAGTGCACCCATAGCCTCCATTTATAGAAATTCTTCGAGGAAAAATACAACTGGTTCTTAGTGTGAACAAGGGGCCCTTTAGGGCACCCTTTGGTCCTTGACCAGCCCCCCATTCAGATATTTGCTCATATTTGGAGGTCAAATCAAGTTGGGAGCTGGTCCACAAGTGGTTGGGGGGGCGACAAGAACCATAAATGTGTCGTTCATACGATTTTGCAGTGTTTCTCATACACAGTCGCGCATTTGGCACATTGTGTGCTCTACGATATTTTTTGGTCGACGCACCGTGGGTGCACTTCCTTTAATGAGTTTGCGCATGTCAATTTTTTCCCAACTGTATAGCTTTTTCCTTTTGAAATGCAATTTGGTTTTGTAGGTGAACTAATTGTTTTTGGCATTTTTTTATTTCTATAACCATTTGCGTGAAATGTTGCAAATGAAATTTCAGTGATAAAAAGGGCATCCAACATATTTACAAGGCCACACTTTTCCTACTATGATTTTTCTGCCGCACTTTTTCTTCCACAGTTTTCCCGCTACACTTTTTCTGCCACACTTTTCCTTCCTCACTTTTTATGTCGCAATTTTCCTGCTGCGATTTTCTTGCTGCACTTTTTATGCCGCACTTTTCTTGCCCACTTTTTCTACCACACTTTTCGCTATCAATAATACCTTCCCAAATAACCTTTCACAAAATAGATATTCAATGATATTCAATAGGTGATTAAATGAGAGACCTTTTCCTCTTATTTATACTTTCATGTAGCTTCCTCAATGAGTTATCTTGTAACCATCTTAACCCACTTTCCTTATTTTAGGACTAACCCACTTCTAACCACTTGTCCACTTAGTAATTTCTCCATTAATTTTATTATTTAAATAATTTCTTTTGTATCCACTTTCACTTATAGTACACTCATCACTTCACTTTATTATTTACCTTCTATCCATCTTAAAACACTTTCCTTATTTTAGGGATAAACCACTTCTAACCACTTTTCCACTTAGTAATTTCTCCATTAATTTTATTATTTAAATAATTTATTTTATATCCACTTTGACTTATATTAAAATCATCACTTCACTTTATTATTTAAATAATTTCTTCTTTGCAACCGCTTTGACTAGTGAGAGTTCTAAAACTTCACATGGCCATAACTCTCTAACCGTGAGGAGTTATGTGGCATTCCACATACCACTAGAAATGGCATGACATGTACTATCCATATAGAATAGTCTTACCTTCAAATATATTAAAGCGCATACCATTATACATCAAAATAAATTGGGTCCATTACCCAAGCCTTTGTGCTATCAGAATTCTCTACCGGACTTTCTTCAAGGGTTGACATCAATGACAACCAACCCAATTAATCAACACTTTTTTCCCTCGTTAATAAAATATTGTGTTGAGGCATTAAAGAATTGTCACCCATGCCATATATTCTCTTGAAAGATGCGGGCACACCCATATCCTATGTTTCAAGTTATTATTGTTGGTCCCTTCAACAAGTGGGGGATTGATTTCACTACATGTCACCTGGTTTCTTCCAGGGGGCATCGCTATATCATCGTAGCGGTCGACTACTTTACTAAGTGGGTCAAAGCTATGCTGACATTTAACAATGACGGGGAAACTATTTCCCTATTCATTTTTAACCAAATCATAGCCACATTTGATATCCCAAAGGAGATTGTCATTGACCATGGCAATCACTTCGAGAACAAAATCATGTATGAATTAACATCAAATATTGGCTTTAAATAGGAATATTCATCACTGTATTATCCACAAGCGAATTGTCAGGTAGAAGTTGTGAATAAGTCTCTCAAGACTATTCTTCAGCAATAGATTAATTTGGCCAAGTCAAATTGGCATTTGATATTATATTCAGTGCTTTGGGCTTATCAAACTTATGTATAGACTGCTACCTATTTTTCACCTTTTAAACTTGTTTCTGGGATGAAGGTAGTCTTTCCCATTGAATGTAAAATCGCTTCTATGAATTTGGCAGTGGAACTACTTCCCGACACTACACCGCTTGAGGAACGTCTTTTATATCTTGAGTAGCTCGATGAACAAAATAAATATGCATCATTGGCTAACGAGGCTCATAAAAAATGGGTCAAGTGTCAATCTGATCGATTCATCCACCCTCGGAGTTTCTCCGAAGGCGATATTTTCCTGGTCTATGACCAAGAAAAATATCCCTTGGGGGCAGGCAAGTTCAAAACCATGTGGTTTGAACCTTTCATTCTGAAAGAAGTCTTAGAAAAGGGTGCTTATTGTCTGGTTGATTTCAAGGGTAATTCCTTAGCGAAGACTAGAAATGGGCTCTACCTTAAGAAGTATTACACTTAAGTGGGTCGCATGAGCGTGAATTTTTGTATATATGTATATTGTTTTATACATTTTTTTTTTTTATGGACGTGTAGTCATTTATGTTTTCTTTTTCAATTGGAATATGTCAATTGAATCTAAAGTCTATGTTGGGTTCACGGATGACGTTAGCTGACACACTCGGAGGCTTGCTTCCACAACTTGGGTGATTTTTTCACCTAGTGGTCAGTTGCTATCTTCTGGAGGTATTTGTCTTGGCGAAACAACCAATAATTTTGATGAGTACAATGAAGTGATAGACTTACTATGTGATTCCTTGTCACATGGTATTTCTCACCTATGGGTTTATTTAGATGTTCAACTAGTCATGTCCCAGTTAAATGGGGTATACCATGTTTAGGATCCCACCTTTCATTGACGATTCCTTAGGGTAGATCTCTTAGAACGATATTTTTATTATATTACTTATATTCATGTTGCTAGGAGATCTAACCAAATAAATGATACATTAGCTAATCAAGTATTAGATTGACATGTTGATCACATGTAAAATTAAAACACACACTTATTACACATAGAAATACATTTGTAAAAAAATTCCATCCATAAGACATAAAAGATGTATATATAATATATCCAAAAAATAATGTCATGAGTTCAAAGTTGGCATTAAAGCCTCAAATATAGGCAATATACATATTTGGGATTAAGCCGTCAATACATAGTACAAAAATTTCCATCGGCATATAAATGGTCCAATACTATCTAAGGTCTAGGCCTATTATCCCAGCTATAGTGAACCCCAGAGTTCACAAGATGCCAGAATAACTGGACCCAAGTCCTAGGCACCCCTACTCCATGTAGTTGCATGACCAGGGGAAGGTCCTCTATCTCAGCCATGGGTACTACACGAGTGAGAGTCGTTAGGTTTCTCTCTACTCGTCACAGTACTCTCCCATCCTTTCTAGCTGAGGGGTCCTCCTGCAATTGTTGGTCCTCATGTTACTATTGGTCTTGCCTGTAGTCAAGGATGATTCCTAGTCCTGGCAAAGTCTACTGGTCGAGTTGGTCACACATATGTATATAACAAATATTTAAGTTAGTACTCTAGCATTAACATAAAAGGATAATATGTAAAAATTTAAAAATTTAATAAACTTTAAAAAATGTGTGTTACATATCTTGTCATGCTAATCACCAGGGGGCATGGGAATGTCGGCATCTCCCAGGAAAGTGATTCCTTCATATGGATAGTCCTCTATGAAAGGAATCTAATGGGCCCACCAATCAAAAAAATTGTCGTCGAATTCCTCCTAGGTTTTTTCTCCACCCTCTCTAGAAATAAAAACTGCCCACCTGCACAATGTCGGAAAGGAGAAAATATGCCCCCGTGTTATCTCCCTCGGGATAAGACTAGGCACTCTCAAAGAATAATAAAATGCATAGTATCGTGCCAAACCCAAATTTATTTTTTCTTCCTCCTACGAAAGTCTGTGAGATGTTTCTTCATGCATGTAATCATGGTAGTACTCCAGTAAAAAATGGTGGCCTCCAAACACTGAACTACACAATGCATCTGTGCACGAGAGGCCCGATGGAGTGTTGTGGATCCCGTGACCAGTCTAAACATGAAAAGTACAATGTGAATTTGGAGGTTGGTGATCTTTTGTATTAGCACCTGAGAACCTACTTTCTCAGTACTAGCCTCATAGTACATCCTGATGTAGTCCTCGATGTTGTACGACCATGGAGGAAAGGTCCTCAGATTGACCAGTTCCCCTCTAAAATAGAGGTAGGTCAAGAAGTAGATATCCTTTTTTGTTGGGGTTAGTTACTGACCCTCTATCATGAATGCCTCTGCATCAGGGTGTTGATACTCTACCAAAGCATTTAGCAACCTCGGTTGTGCCCTCATGAATGGACACTCAAAGAACTTCCACATGCCACATTGTTTTAGCATAACAATAGCCCCAAGATCCTCCTCGACTAAGACATCAAGTTCCTCATGTTCCCTTTCTCTCCAATGCACATACATCCTGTTGCACAAAAATTTGAATAGGTTTAGTCCTTGTTGTTTCCTTTTTTGAGCATTAAAGGAGGTGTATGTGGGCTGATGTTAAGACAGTCGCATATGTATGCATCCTAAGTATTACTTTTCCTACATATATATGCGGGTTGAGCATGGAAATCCTGCGTACACATAGACGTGACCCTTTTACAAGGGCCCGCACCTCCCAAACATAAAATTAAACACAAAAATATGAATGAAATTGAAGGAGAGATTGATTTGTACTTACTTGGTCCAAGTGTGAGGGTTTTTTGTCCATCGTAGCTCCTTGAAGTCACCTTTTGACGAACATGGTTTTTTACCTATTTGGTTATTTTCCAAATTGCAATGGTAAAAATGAGTTGTCCACCTCTATTTATAGAATTTTTTGGCCATTTTTTCCCTAATTTGGTCCCTTTTTTCCCTTTTGTTGACCTGGTAGCTGCTTAAGTTATTTTTTGAGTTATCTTTGGGTCATTCTGACGAATTTGAACTTTTGTTTTGGTGATTTTCTTGAGATGGGTTACACCTATATCATCCCATGGTAAAAGTCATTTTTTCAACTATTTCATATAGGTTAGGTTTTCACCCCTTGCATTTTGCATATTGTTGAATTTTCCTCTTTTCCATAGGATCGATCCCACCGAAGTATGAAACAAAAATTTCTCAACTTCTTTAGAAGTGTCGTAATTAGGTGGTAGAGACTACCTCCACATGGATGCCCTAGGTAGATCCTTTTCTTCATTTTGGCATCCATACTATGAGTTTTATCTAGAGAATTGGGATTCCTTGTTATTCCATCCATGATTATGTATTGAAGCCTCATTCTTCTTTCTAGTCATCATTCTTGACTTTACCCAAGAGACTCCCTAAATATCATGGTTTACTGTCTTTCAAGCTCGCTTAAAACTTGAAAGAAATATATGGCGAGAGTTCATTTATTTTTTTCAGTCTCGTCTAGATTACTTTAGAAAACAATCCCCACTGGAGTCTTCTTCAAGCCTTGATTCGAAAATATATTTTACACAACTATGGTTGAGTTATTATGCATGTGTTGATTAACCAATTAGGAAGCTTAATGAAAGAGGAAGAAGATATGATAAGTTATCACAACCATATAAACATGTACATAACTGAAATGAAGCATAAAACAACAACAAACTATAACACCAATGTCATAACGGAGTTCAGAAATCTCGCCTACGTCTCCGGGCCTTTGTCTCAGTGGGTGAGGTTTTTTTATGTCTATTAAAAGATCAATAAGTACATCATAGTAGTCCCAAAAGGTTACAAAACTAATCTGGTCTTGTTCTCCCAAATCTCAAGAACCCAACAGACGAAATGACACTCAAAATGGATGACCGGAGCTCCCAGAAATGGCCCAAAAAGGTGCACTCCTCAACAGCTTCCCTTCATAAAAATGGCTTTGGATTGGCTTTCCTTCAACATAAATCTTCTTTGAATCTCCTCCCATGTCCTTAATAAGGCCTGGTTTATATATTTCTGGAGTTGGTAACCATCTCCAAACTTTCCCCCAAGATCTAGCCTCAAAAAGGGCCCAATATCCCCCAAAAATGGGCAAAAATCTCCAATTACGGGCATAAAATCCAATAAAATACACTATTCTATAGTTGGAAAACCCACTTTATCTTTAATAAAGGGCTAAGAAACTTTTCCTGGGCACATTCCCCCCTAATTATGGTCACATGCATGTAATGTGGCCAAGCGCCAACCCAAAGGGCTGCGCGTTGGCCCATAGTCCGTTAACACTGGTCACATGGTGCATGGTGATACGACCGCATCCTAAATACGCACCCAAACCAATGGTTACCACCTCCCATTATATGGCGGGTGGGTTCTTAACTTATGCATGCTTGATCTGGAGTATAGCCCGACGGTAGTGGAACTCCCTTTGAAAACTATGGTCATATAATGTAATGAAACCCGCGGGCTGGGGCTTAGCCACAACCCCCTTCCACCTCCATTCAACATATATGAACTTTATATAATATAAAGTGGGATGGTTTAAAAAAATACCACCTTTGGCACGATGGCATTCAGACCTTTCCATAAGACTTGTCTCCTCCAATAGGTCATGGGGACGAAACCCATGAGCTCCAACAAATTTTATTCAACCATCAAATGATAGGGTGCCATGTGGAAGCCCATGCCTCAGCCACGTGGCACCATTTAATTTTCCTAAAAAGTGCCACTTTTCAGTCAACAATTCTCCCATGTGTCAGCATCGTACTCTTCCTTATTAGCACCATACCCTGCCACGTGTCACCGTATGGATGGGACATGTGTCATCGTATGGGTGTGCCATGTGTCACCCTTATAGTGGTGACATGTGTCACCTCCTTATTGATCTACATGTCCTATCCATATCATCTCTGTACATCCAGTCATGATGCCAACTATAATTCCATGTCAGTTTTATAGCTGTATGACCTGTATAATCAGCTTCCACGTGGCACTGTACAAACTGTACAATCAACATTTTTTTGCTTGTTGGGAAAAAAAAATAGAATGTGATATCAGAATCATACGACATCTGTTTGAGCCTATTCAAGTTTTGCTAGGTTCGTATCAATGAGGTCTATGCACACGTCCATTTTGAAGCCATTCCGATAACATTTCTCTTTAGGCCTTTTTTAGCCCCATCAAGCTCCTAGATCTGATTCTGGATCACACCTCCCCACTAAAGGAACTTTTGGTCCCCAAAATGTTACTGACGAGTCACCAAGCTCGAGATAGGCCACTTTACTTGTCCTCTTCCTATGAACTATGTCCTGTGCACATGTCTCATCAAGATCAACTGTAACACAATCATGACAACTAATGACATATTGTTAGCCATTTGAACCTTGTCACATTTTACTAAAGCCACTATCAACCATGTTGATAACATTACTAATGATAGTATCAAAAATACAACTGCAAATGAGCCGATATACTTGTAATATTTGCACGACATGAGCTTATCTTGAAGCAAACTGTGATTGATTTTCCATTCAACAATCATCTCATGTTCTTGCTTAAGATCTACTACTTGATTTGAAACAATTATTGGTTTGTTTCTTTATTGAACTTCCTTCTTTAATTGTTCCATTGTTTGAAGAGTTTTATTTCCCTTTACATGATGAGCATGAACCACATAATCTTGACCTGCTTTGGTTAATTGATATTGATTATTTATCCTATAGAAGATTGATTTACAATCAAACAAGTATGGACTACCTAAGACCATTCCACATTCACTTAGTGGCACTACATCACATGTTACCTCGTCCACATACTTATATGAAATTGAAAATTTGATTATGCACTTCTTTGTTATGTGCATTTGATGATGTTTTCTTATCCATTTAAGTGTGTATGGCTTATAATGTACTTTTTTTTTTAACCCCAATTGCTTAACCAATTCCTCTGAAATTATATTAGATTGAGATCCATTGTCAATTAATGTGTCTATCTTAGTGTGTCGCATGATGGTCATTATATGAAACAAGTTACTTCTACAATCAATTCCTTCACCAATTTTATCTATCATACCAACCAATGATACCTTTGATTCATCACCTGAATCTGATCCCAAGTCTGTCGGTCATGTTGTCTTCGCAATTGTTTGCCTCCCTTTCTTTTCCTTGAACCACTTTGGCCTCTTCTCAGGATGCAACTGCCAACAACGATCCTCATTGTGCCCCTATTTCTTGCAATGCTTGCAAGAGGGCCTCTCTTCCTTTCTCGTCACTGCATTTGACTTCTTTCCATGCCACTTCCTTTTGTCCTATTTCCTTGAAGACGATTCCCCTAATACACCAACACCTGTTTTCCCTGCTTCATTGTATTTCTGTTGAATAGAAACCTCATCAAGGTTAGTGAGTCCAAACATGAATACAATGTTTCTAATATGTGTAGGAAAACCTCCTATATACTTCATAATATTTTCTTGTGTATGTAAAGGGATATCTAACACATATGCCATTTTTCGAAACCCATTTGTATATTCTTGAACTATTTGTCCCTTTCTTAGTTTTAAAGCTTGCCATTCAATTAATGATTTTTTTTTATAAACCAAAGGATAGAATTTCTTTCTAAGTGCTAAAATGAAACTTTTCCATGATGTGAATACATTACCCACTTGTTGTGTTTTGTTTTGCAACGTGCTTTTCCCTCAGATGAGTGTTGTGCCTGCAAGTCTCAAATATGGCAACTTCATTTGTGTGGTCGCATCCTTGATCTGTTGCACACTGCAATAGACCTCCATCTGTTTGACCCAATTTTCAATTCTCTCTTCATTTACTTCACCATATGATGTAGGAGCATCAATCCACCTCAGCACACACCAACAAATTAACACTCGTGGTGTGCATTCAAGGAAGGAGAGGCATGGCGCTCTCATTTTTTCCTCGAGAATCCAAGGAGTGATCCAGGCATTAATTGAAGACAAGATGGAAGAGCCAAATCATGCTTTCACACAAGCTAGAGATAAGGTCTCCATTAGTAGGTTGACGGCAGAAGGGATCTACATCCAATTTGGAGCATATTTCCATCATTGTAATCTATCCATTAGATAGGTGTTTGAATGGTGATTTGACACCACTAAATTAGCTTGCGAGGGAATCTCATAGAGCCCTTCTTGTATAAATGTTTGTATTGTAAGAAAAGTAGTGGTTGGTTGGGTTGGTTGGGTTGGATAGGTCATATTGTAAGGGGAGAAACACAGAGAGTCGAGACTCAGTCATAGCTCACACTCCACAATTGTAATTTGGCATTCTACCATTAATAGAAAATGACATGTTTTCTTGTTCTATCTTTCTGTGTAATGGATGTTGTGTTATGAATGTCTTTTACATGCTTCTTAATTGTATATGAGTGTTGGAAATCATCTGCAAGGATAGAGATATTTTTTTCTATTTGCGAGTATGTTGAGTTAAGTATGGTTCTCTAGGCTAAGTGCAAGGAGTGCACGACATAGTAAGGAGACTATGTAATATAACACAAGGAGTGTGTGTCTGAACTCAGTGGATTCAGAAGAGAAGTTGTCAGGAGGGCACACCAGATTAATTTATAGAATCAGGGAGAAATTTCAAGGCAGTTAAGTACCATGGAAAGATAGACTATGTAGGGAGAAGAATGGTTCAGAGTTAATGAATACTCTGAAACACTTTGCTAAGAGGGCATCGAGATAGTGTGAGCATATATAGGATCAACACAGTTGAAGGTGTTGGAGAGTCCCAGAATTTCTTAACATTCTGTTGAAGGAAGGATTTGCAAGAAGTGCATCGACAAAGGAAAGGAGGTGCCTTAAACCTTTCCCTAAGGTTAAGGGGGAATCCATCGAAGAAATGAGCCAAGCGCAAGGAGTGTGCCTAAGGTGTTGTAAGTTCATATTACAAGATTAGGAAGAAGGGAGAAAAATTATATGAGGGCAAGAGAAAATCATAGAGGAACTCATAGAGGAACTAGGAACCTCGAAGGTTTTCAAGCCAAGAAATGTTGTAGAAGGAAGCCTGCACATAACTCTGTAAAGAGTGCAGAAGGTATTTCAAGAACAACCTAAGTCTCAAAAGGAGAATTGCACTACGTGTGTAAAGGAGTCGAGGACTTGCCGAAGTCCTGAATACAGTGAAATCATCCATCGTAGAGGAAGAGACATGTGGCAGAAGATCGAGAAGTTTGAGAACAGGCACTTTGGAAGGTTTCCCAAGAGAAAACAAAGATATTTGTGAATTCACGAAGAGCGATTTCATTCTGGACCATTGGATTCAGAGGACACATGGTAGAGTTCCACATAGTTCAAGAAATTCTAGGAGGGAATACCCGAGAGGAGAACTCGCGAACTCGTGAAGTGACCATGGTCATTGATCACGAGAGGAACCTGGACCATAGATCTAGTCTTGAAGAATTCACTGATTCAGAAATCAGGAAAGGATGAGGAAAAATCTCGTGAAAGTCCCAAATCATGGGGTTGCAAAGGGAGCTGTCCCATGGACATAGCCCATGGTCACATCAAGGGAGGATCTTAGCATTGAGAGCTAGTGCATGTTGGCATAAGAGTTAAAAGTGCTAAGGAGAGGGTCTGCAAGTGTCCGATAGTGGGTGTCAAGGAAACAAAAGGGCATGTGTCAATATAAATCGGTTCCATCAGGAGCCCAATGAACTAGTCGGTTCGATGACTTGAACGATCCTAAACTGGGGGGCCATGTTATCCCTGAAGGAGTTGGAGGGGAGGTTGACACCAAGTAGTATCAAGGCTTGATTTCACCCGTAGATAATAGGTGAAGGAGGAGACAAAGGAGATAGTCTGATACCACCAAGTGGTATCAAAGCTTGATTTCACCCATATAAAAAAGGTGAAGGAGGAGAAAAAGGAGATAGTGTGATACCAACAAGTGGCATCAGAGCTTTATTTCTCTTAGGTGGAGAGAAAGAGACAAAGGAGATAGTGCAGAATTGATTTCTGTAAGCCAGGGAGACAGGGTGTGATGCTTTGTTGGAGCTGTTGCAACATCAACAACAGATGGTAAGCATCTAGGTGGGATGTAGGCAAAGCAATATGGTCGTTGAAGGTCATAAATGTGATTGAGGAGGATTCCACTTGTAGAAAAACAGAGCAAAGATGGACAAGGATCTCAGTGAAATTCGAGCACAAATGGAAAGGACTGCATTCAATAAACAACAAAAATCAAAGGAGCACTAGAGGTAAGAATGGCCTTTGAGGAGGACATCCAGATGGCCTGTTCAAAAGTTGTTGGCCAGGAGGAAGTAAAAGATGTTAAAGAAGTGGTTGAGGCTTTCTGAAATCCCCAGTCATAAAGGAAAGAGATCTGAAAAGAATCTCATAGATTTCCAATTGGGCAATGAGAAGGGATCAGTGGATCTCATAAACTGCTAGGTGGGCAGAAGAGACATCCCAGATTTCCAAGTGGGAAAGGGAGAAGAGATGAGCTCAGTCGATAGTTCATTGATAGATGAANGCTGCAAGCCGTGTGGATGAAGGTGATGATAATTTGCAAACTTCCACCATTGAAGAGAAGGATTAGGGGATCATTCTCATCATTGGGAGAGTCTAGATATTCCTACCAAGTGGCTAAGGATAGGCTAGCATAGATGTTGTAGATGCAACAGGGAGGAGAAGGAACAGATATTGAGGTCTGTCACAATAGAAGGACAAGAGCATTCAACAGAACCTCTTGATGTTTCGGCCAAGAAGTTGAACGGGAAACAACTAAAACACTAGATTCTGTAGCAAAAAAGGGAGAAGAAATCATAGAATGTGTTGATATTTGTGAGGAATTGGAATCTCTTGAGAGGAGAGTGGTAGTGAAAAGCATATACATCCAATAGGCTAATTTGGAAGCATATGAAGGATTACACTAGCATAAGAAGCGACTGGAGGAACCTGGAATGGGAACAACCAAAGGTCTGGCAGGAGAAAATATGTCAGGAGAAGTGGTAGTTGAGCAATAGTTTAGTGATGAGGAAAATGCATGAGTGAAGACTACAACTGAGTGGCAAGCTAAGGCCACAATGGCAAAAGATTTCTTGGGAAGTCAGTGTGATTTTCCCATCGACAAGGAGGGAGTGCAGCGAGCTAGTCTGCAAAAGAAAAACCATCTGGTGGAGAAGTTGGACAAGGTGATCGAAGAGATAAGGAAGCTGATGTTGGAGTCGACAGAAGAAATGGTCAGAAAGAGGAAACTAGACGAAAGGAAACCTACAAGAGAAGCAAGGATGATGCAGGAGTAGAAGTAGAGGAGTCGAGAGACAGCTACAGGAGAAAGTTTGGGATCCAGGAGGACTTTAGACACGATGGAAATCTCATGAGCAGGAGCTCATGATTTTTTCCACTGTGGAGTATGATGTTGGAGCATCTCTCCACCTCAGCATGTGCCAGCAAATTAACACGTGTGGTGAGCATTCAAGGAAGGAGAGGCGTCGCCCTCTCATTTTTTCCTCAATAATCCAAGGCGTTATCTAGGCATAATTGAAGACAAGATGGAAGAGCCAAATTGTGCTTTCGCACAAGTTGGAGATAAGGTCGCCATTAATAGGTTGATGACAGAAGGGATTTGCATCCAATTTGGAGTAGATTTCCATCATTGTAATATGTCAATTAGATATGTGTTTGAATGGTGATTTGAAACCACTAAATTATCTTGCGAGGGAAGCTCATAGAGACCCTCTTGTATAAATATTTGCATTTTAAGAAAAGTAGAGGTTGGTTAGGTTGGTTGGGTTGGATAGGTCGAATTATAAGGGGAGAAAAATAGAGAGACAAGACTCAGTTGTAGCTAAGACTCCACCATTGTAATTTGGCATTCTACCATTAATAGAAAATGACGTTTTTTCATGTTCTATCTTTCTATGTAATCGATGTTATGTTATGAATGCATTTTACATGTTTTTGAATTGTAGATGAGTGTTGGAAATTATATGCAAGGATAGAGATATTTTTTTCTATCAGCGAGTATGTTGAGTTAAGTCTAGTTCTTTAGGCTAAGTGCAAGGAGTGCATGAAAAAGTAAGGAGACTCTGTAATCCAATGCAAGGAGTGCATGTCTAAACTCAGTGGAGTCAGAAGAGAAGCTGTCAGGAGGGACTGCCTGATTAATTTAGAGGCTCAAGGAGAAATTTCAAGGTAGTTAAGTACCTTGGAAAGATAGACTGTGTAGGGACAAGCACAGTTCAGAGTTATTGAATACTCTAAAACACTCTGCTAGGAGGGCATCGAACTAGTGTGAACATACACAGAAGAAACATGGTTGAAGGTGTTGGAGAGTCCTATAATTGTTGAATATTCTGGTGAAGGAAGGCTTTGTAAGAAGTGTGTTGAAAAAGGAATGGAGGTGCCTTAAACCTTTCCCTAAGGTTAAGGGAGAATCTGTCGAAGGACTGATCCAAGCACAAGGAGTGCACCTAAGGTGTTGTAAGTTCACCTCACAAGCTCAGGAAGAAGGGAGAGAACTACCAGGAGGGAAAGAGAAACTCACAGAGGAACTGGGAACCTCAAAGATTTTCAAGCCAAGCAAAGTCACGGAAGGAAGCCTGTGCAGAACTCTGCAAGGAGTGCAGAAGGTATTTTGAGAACAACCTAAGTCTCAAAAGGAGAATTGCACTAAGTGTGTAAAGGAGTCGAGGAATTTCCGAAGTCCTGAAGACAGTGAAATCATCCATCATCAAGGAAGAGACAAGTGGAAGAAGATAGAGAAGTTCGGGAACATGAGCTTCAAAAGGTTTGTCGAGAGAAAACAAATATCTTTGCGAAGTCACAAAGAGGGATTTCATTCTAGACCATTGGATCCAAAGGACACATGGTAGAGATCCACACAGTTCAGTAAAGTCTAGGAGGGAATACCTGAGAGGAGGACTCGTGAAGTGACCATAACCATTGATCATGAGAGGAACGTAGACCATAGATCTAGTCCTGAAGAATTCGTCAATTCAAAAATTGGGAAAGGAGGAGGAAAAAGCTCGCAAAAGTCCCAAAGTGCAGGGTCGTGTTGGCCCACAGACATAGCCCATGGTCACATCAAAGGAGGAGCTTAGCATTGAGAGCTATTTCATGTTGGCATAAAAGTTAAAATCACTAAGGAGAGGGTTCACAGGTGTCCCATAGTGGGTTTTGAGGAAACAAAAGGGCCTGTGTCAAATTAAATCGATTCCATCAGGAGCCCGACAAACCAGTTGGTTCAATGAATTGAACAATCCTAGACTGGGAGGTCACGTCAGCCTTGAAGGACTTGGAGGGGAGGTTGACACCACCATCATATATGGGTAGCTCAAATTTAACATCAAGTTTTAATAATGACATTTCATTCTTATGTTTATGAATATGTTTCTTTGCATTGGATTTAGAACTTGAACTTGAAGAAGAAGGAGAAGAAGGAGGTGATGATGGAGGTGAAGGAGCAATCTGAGGAGGATCTTCTCCTTCTTCACTTTTTCCCTTTGAAGATTCACCCATATTTGGTTTCTTACCTTCCAAGTAATCTTCATACAAAACCTTCATCATCTCTGACATGGAAAATAAAGCGTTTTGAAACTCTTTCTCATCCTGAGAAAGTCCCTCTTCCTATGCCATCTTATCACTATGAGAATATCTCTTTCACAATCCAACCAATGGATTCTCTTCAACAATCTCTCCTTCAACATGATGTATCCTTTCCCTTGTTAACATGAAAAACTAAAATCCAAATGTAAACTAGCTCTAATACCACTTGATCCGAAAAGATCTTTTACACGACTATGGTTGAGTTATTATGCATGCGTTGATTAACCAATTAGGAATCTTAATCAAATAAAAATAAGATATGAGAAGTTATCACAACCATTTAAACATGTACAACATTGAAATGAAGCATAAAAACCAACAAACCATAACACCAATGTGATAACGGAGTTCAACAATCTCACCTACGTCTCTGGGCCTTTGTCTCAATGGGTGAGGTTTTCTTATTTTTGTTAAAATATCAATAAGTACATCAGATCAGTTCCATAAGGTTACAAAATGGATCTGGTCTTGTTCTCCCAGATCTCAAGAACCCAACAGAAGAAACGACATTGAAAATGGATGATCAGAGCTCCCAGAAATGGCCCGCAAAGATGCCCTCTCAACAACTTACCTGCATAAAAATGGCTTTGGCTTGGATTTCCTTCAACATAAATCTACTCTGAATCTCCTCCCATGGCCTTAAGAAGGCCCAATTTATATATATCTAGAGTTCATAACCATCTCCCAACTTCCCCCCAAGAGCTGGCCTCAAAAAGTGCCCAATATCCCCCAAAAATCGGAAACAATCTCCAATTACAGGCATAAAATCCAATAAAATCCACTATTCTATAGTTGGAAATCCCACTTTAGCTTTAATAAAGGGATAAGCCCCTTTTATTGGGCACGCGCCCCCCCTAATTATGGTCACATGCATGTAATGTGGCCAAGCACTTCGCGCTGGCCCATAGTCCGTTAACACTGATCACATGGTGCATGGTGATATGACCGCACCCTAAATATGCGCCCAAACCAATGGTTACCACCCCCAAATATATGGTGAGTGGGTGCTTAAATTATGTGTGCTTGATTTGGATTATATCCTAACGGTAGTGGAGAGCCCTTTGAAAATTGTGGTCATATAATGTAATGAAACTTGTGGGTTGGGGCTAAGCCCCAACCCCCATCCGCCTCCATTCAACATATATGCACTTTATATAATATAAAGTGGGATGGTTTAAACAAATACCACCTTTGGCACGATGGCATTCAGACCTTTCGATAAGACTTGTCTCCTCCAACAGGTAATGGGGTCGAAACCCATGAGCTCCAACAAATTTTATTCAACCATCAAAATGATAGGGTGCCATGTGGCATCCCATACCTCGGCCACATGGCACCATTTAATTTGCCTAAAAATTTCCACTTGTTAGTCAACGATTCGTCGATGTGTCACTATTGTACCCTTCCCTGTCATCATCCTATCCTTCCACATGTCACCGTATGGATGGAACACGTATCGTCATACGAACGTGCCATGTGTCACCCTTATAGTGGTGACACATGTCACCTCCCAGTTGATCCACCTATCTTATCCATGTCATCTCCATACACCCAGTCACACGACCAACTTTTTTGTCACATCAGTTGTATGGTCGTACCACCTGTATAGTTAGCTGGCACGTGGCACTGTATGAACTATATAGTCAACATTTTTTTGCATGTTGAGAAAAACTAACAGAATGCAATATTAGAAGCATACGATGTCTGTTTGAGCCCGTTAAAGTTGTGTTGGGTTCGTATTGAGGAGACCTATGCACATGTTTGTTTTGAATCCATTCTGAGAACATTTATTTTTAGGCCTTTCTAAGCCCCATCAAGCTCCTGGATCTTATTCTAGATCAATCCCTTTTCAGACTCTCTAAAAACTAAAATATTGTCGAGCGATCTTGTTTCCCTTCACACTCACAAAAATCAAATTTGAAGGCACATTTGTTCGGTGGTAGTTTACCTCTTTTTCATTCTAGACGACTAATTTTACGAATAAAGGTATTCCCTAGGAACTTTCGTTCTCTAGGAGAGTATTCTTAGTGTAAGTTAAACCCTTTTTCAGGCCTGAGCGACTAAATTTTTGAAAAAAGAAAATTCTCCTTCATTTTGTTTTATCTCTTTTTCGGGCCTTGGAGATTACTTATGAAAAAGGAACCCCCTCTGAGTCCATAGTTACTCTCTTTTTACAATCCCTAAATATGAAAATATTGTCGAGTGACCTTGTTCCTTTCACACTCGTTAATTAGCCCAGAAAGAACATCTATTTGGCATAAATTTAACCCTTTTTCTAGACAATAGATTATCTAGGAAAAATGTATTCCTCGGGAGACGTGTCTCACTAGGAGAGTTCTCCTAAGTTATATTTTTTATTTTTTTGGGCTAAGGAGACTAAACTTGAAAAAGGTTGTGAGTCCATAGTTAAGCTCTTTTCGGACTCTTTAAAATTGAAAATATCGTCGAGTGATATTGTCTCAATCACACTCATTAAAATGGTTTTTAAGAGACATCCTTTCCGTATAATTTTAACACTTTTTCGAACTAATTGGACTAGTTGTGAAAAAGGAACTTCCTGGAGTCTTCTTTAGCATTTTTTCAGACTCTCTAAACGTGAAAAAACCACTGAGCTTACCTTCTCTGGTCTCATAAAACTTCACATGGAAGGATTATTGTTGTGTCATACTTAATCGCATCGCATGTCTCATCCTTGCATATTTGGCCTAATTTCGGCTCCATGTTGCTATCAACTAAACCTTCAAAGCATTCCTTAAACACAATCCTTGCAACACTTTGTCCCTTGGGATCTGACACCTTGACCCATGGAGGAATTTTCCTCAAGTGTCCTTATCCTGCACATGTCTACTTTCCCTAAGCATCAATATGTTCCATGCTTGGAACCCATTTTATTTCCTGTGACACTCGTTCCTCCTTTGTAATGTAGAATTATTTTATTCTTTTTCAATCTTGTTAAAAAATTGAAAAAGAAAAAAAAATCAAATATTCCAAAAAGAGGGGACATGATATATATTCTCTTTTTTTGGCAACAATATAGTCTCCCTTGGACAAAGCACATCCTTTCATTTCTTCACCAACCATTGGGCTCTAGTATGACCTTAGGAAGTTGTTCTCACTACATGGAGATGTGTCCTCCTCCATTTGGTTACTCTTCCAAACGTATGGAGATTTTGTGGTGCCTCCTATATCATAGACTTATGTCAATATTACGCTTCTTGAGTCCCATCATTTTTTGTTCTTTTTTCCAAGGGAATTTTTATCCAACCTGAGTCATCCATTCTATAGTTTGTCTCTTGACTTTCATGAGTCGTCCATCCTAAGAATCTAGTCAAGTTTGGATTCAAAACCAATGAAGTTTTGTGCCTGACGATTGAGATCCTCTGGTCTTTCCCCAATGGCATGTCAAATACCTCTGGGTACTGATTCTTACACTCCTATTGTACTCCTACCTAATTTTTTGATGATCTTGAATATGTTTCTCGAGCTATGAATTCCTCATCTCCAGCCGCAAGCATCAATGCTTCTTCAATATGCATATTATATTGTACTTAAATATCATCAAATGATTTTGATGTAGATTCGTTGTGTATTTCTCATGGCTACACTTTATAAACATTTATATGACATGTATTTGTAGTGTACTTGATTGGCATCCATTATTAGTTCATCCCGAGCATGGGTATGCTCACCTCAAAGATATTTTCATTGTTTTGTAGATGGCTTCTCCGGAACTCTAGTCCTGGGCTCACTCGACTTTGTGCCTTCCCACTGGTAACGATATTGTAATGTATTCCAGCCATCCATTGCTCTTCCAATCTCACACATTGTGGGGCATTTGTTATATTCAAAAAATTACCTACCTATGCATACATGGAATTTTCCTTTTCACTTACACAATTTTCCAAATTACTGTTGAGACTCCTTCTTTAAAAAAGCACTTTTTGGAACATGTAGGAACCTTGTTGAACTAATATCCTGAATACAGACGTGATCTACGTACTAGTCATCATGCGTACATACATGATATGGAGAGATATAGAGAGGGAGGTAGAATGAGAGAGAGAAAGAGCGGTAGAGAGAGAGAGAGAGAGTGAGAGTGAGACTAACAACAAGGAGAGAGAGAAAGAGAGAGGTGGGAGAGAGAGGGGGAGTATATGGGGAGGGATGGAAAAAGGAAAAGATGGATGGGGAGAGATCCAGAGAGAGAGAAGGAGGGGGGAGACATAGAGAGAGATATGGAGGGAGAGAAATAGATGGAGGGAGAGAGTTGAAGAGGTGGTATATAGAGATGGAGTGGATGTGAGAGTGTGAGTCATGGAGAGGCAATGTCTAGGTCTAGGTCTAGGTCATGGTCTAATTCTAGGTCTAGGTATAGGTCTAGGTATAGGTCTAGTTCTTGACATGCCTTTCCAGGTCTAGGTCAAGGGAATTTCTTTCCTTTCCATGCATTTCATTGCAATGTACCAAACTTTTTATTGTGTGAGAGTGTGAGATGGAGAGATAGGAAGAAAAAGAGGGGAGGTAGAGATTGAGTGTGTTAGAGTGTGGGAGGGAGAGAGAGGAAGACATAGAGGGGGGGTAGAAAGTGTGTTTGAAAGAGTGTGGGAGGGGGAGAGAGGAATACAAAGAGGGAAGGTAGAGAGTGAGTGTGTTATAATATGGGAGGGAGAGAGAGGAAGACATAGAGGGGGGATAGAAAGTGTGTGAAAGAGAGTGTGGGAGGGAGAGAGAGGAATACAAAGATGGGAGGTAGAGAGTGAGTATGTTAGAGTGTGGGAGGGAGATAGAGGAAGATATAAAGGTAGGATATAAAGTGTGTGTGAGAGAGTGTGGGAGGGAGAGAGAGAAAGGAATA
>JASDQU010108038.1:3685-19225 GCA_032191745.1 Picea mariana
ATTGGGGGGTGTGTCTATTTTCTCAAAGATTGATTTGAGGTCGGGATACCATCAAGTCCGAATCAAGGGTGAAGACATCCATAAAAATGCCTTCCAAACAAGGTATGGTCACTATGAGTTTGTGGTGGTGCCATTTGGGTTGACCAATGCCCCTGCCACTTTTATGTGCTTGATGAACAATGTACTCAGCAAATTCCTAGACAAATTCGTGCTTGTTTTTATTGACGATATATTAATTTACTCCAAGAACAGAAAAGAGCATGAAGGGCATCTTAGACTTGTGCTGCAAGTGCTAAGAGAACATCAACTCTATGCCAAATTCAACAAATGTGAATTCTTCCAGAAGAAAATACATTATTTAGGCCAAGTCCTATCTGAAGAAGGGGTAGCAGTAGACCCTGACAAAATCATGTCTATCATGGAATGGCCTACCCCAAAGGATGTTTCGGACATCGGATCCTTTATGGGATTAGTAGGATACTATAGGATATTTATAAAAGGATTCTCCAAGATTGGTTGTCCAATCACTGCCCTCCAGAAGAAGGGGACAAAATTCCTGTGGACACAGAAATGTGAAGAAAGATTTCAAACCCTGAAACATCTACTGACCCATGCACCCGTGCTGAAGATCGCCAATCCTGAAGCGGACTTCCTCGTGTGCACAGATTCTTGTAAGGAAGGGCTCGGAGGAAGCCTTATGTAGGAAGGAAGTGTGATCTTCTATGAATCCCGAAAATTGAATGAGCATGAAGTCAATTATGTGACCCATGGTCTAGAACTGGCTGCCATAGTGCATGCCTTGAAAATGTTGAGGCATTACCTCCTGGGAAGAAAGTTTGTGCTTATGACAAATCATTGTGGATTGTGATACCTGTTTGATCAACCAAATCTCAATGCTAGAAAAGCTAGGTGGATGGCCCTCCTTAGCGAGTTTGATTTCGAAATCATACACATTAAAGGAAAGGAAAATAGGGTGGTCGACGCCCTTAGCAGAAGTATGAAAAAAATTCACCTGGCAGCGTTGAGCACCTGCGAGACAGATGTCAAAGAAAGAGTCAAAAATGCACAAAAGATAGATCCATTTGTCCAGACCATGACCATGTACCTACAACAAGGACCCACCGGAGAAAAATATGAAGGCTACCAGATGACCGAAGGAGGTCTTCTCACTTACAGAAGTAGATTTTATATTCCAGAATGTGATGACATGAAGAGGTTCATACTGGATGAACTACATAAAAGACCCTATTCTGGTCATCCAGGATGCCAGGAGATGATCACAGCCACCAGGAGACAATTCTATTGGCCTGGAATGAAGAAAGACATATCCGAGTACTTAGCCAAATGCATAGAGTGCCAACAGGTTAAAGCAGAACATCGACACCCAGCAGGATTATTGCAACCTTTACCAATCCTAGAATGGAAATGGGAAACCATCTCCATGGATTCCATCACTGGATTACCAAACTCAACCAAACAGAACGACGCCATTATGGTAGTGGTGGATAAATTGAGCAAGTCCGCTCATTTCATCCCTGTCAAATCAACTTGCAAGGCAATAGACATCGCAGGATTTCTCGGGTGGGCAATCCACCCATGATGAATTGGCAGGATGGTATAGCCTCTGCCACCTTGCTTTTGGTCCCAGTGGCTATTTGTACCAACCATGGTTTAACATGTCTAAGTGGTTGCAATTTACACTTATTGGCAGTCTGAGGGGCTACCTAACTCAAATTAGAACCTGGGTCAATTAAAATAGAAATTGGATGGTTGGCGATCATACCTTCCAGCTCCACTACTGAAGCTTGGTAGTCGGCTTGATTATTGTCCAGGGCTGCATAGAATCATGGCATCCTCCTAGCCACATCATTAATGGTGGTAGCTTCTTGGATATTGTAGACCCCCTTACTGTTTTGTTGTCTGTGTGAGCAATCCCTCAATCTATGATTTTCTCCACAACCCCAACATTTTAAGGGTTCCTTCTTTAGGTTATCGGTCTTTATAGGGGCTATCTGAAAAGGTTTATTCTCACTTTGAGAGGGGAAATTTTGGTGATATACACTTCTAGCAGGAAGGCTCCCCCTAGAATATTTTCCATAGTTCTTAAGTCTCAAGGAGTTAAACCTTTTATTTTGGAATCCCAGACTACTCTTCTTCTTCCAACCCTTGTGGGGTCCTGACTTGCTCCCAAACTGTTCATAACAATACCTCGCCTTCCAGATAGCATCTTCTAAGGTCCTTGGTTCCTCGAACTCAACCCTATCTCGGTAGGTCTGAGGTAACCCACTAATGAACCACTCTATTTTTTATTTTTCATCTTTTATGTAGGGTGCATACCTCAGTAGTTCAAGGAATTTATTGACGAATTCCTCTATGGTGAGTTGTCCCAACCGGAGTTCATAGAATCCCTTAGTTTTCCCATCGATGTATTTTTCTGACAGATACTGCTTCCTGAAGAATTTCTCAAATTGTTTCCATGACAAATCCTTCTCATGGACTCCTTTCACATTCCTAAGTTCTTCCCACCATATAGAAGCCTCTCCATTCAAGTTGAAGATGGGTATCCGAGCCTTCAGGTTCTCAAAGTAGTCGTGGACTCTTAAATACTTCTTTAAACCAAGCAGCCAAGGTTCAACCTCTTCTCCCTTCTTTATCTCTCCATCAAAAGAGGGTGGTTTGGCTTTCTTGAACTCTTTAGGACCACGGGTTTTGGAATGCTTTCGTTTCCTTCCTTTCTTCTGAGAATGCGAGTTGGCCCTGCTACTAGAAGGCCCTTCGAAGTTGTAAACTTCATTTCCAGAGGACTCTCCTGATGAGTGTCCCCAACCTCCAGGTTGGACCTTCTTCGCGGTAATTCTCCCAGTGGGGTCACTTATGAAGTCATGTTTTTGGGTCTCAGGTGGACTCTGACCTATTTTCTTGTGTCGTCGGTCCATATGGCTAGTTGCGGGTTCGTGTTGCAATTTCCTCTGTATGTCAGATAAGCTCTGTAGCAACACTACGTTAATTTCTATTTTTTTCTCTTGCTCCTTTATCAATCTCTCGTTGTCAGCCTTGAAACTCTGTAGCTCGGCCCTAAGGCTCCTTAATGTTTCAACCATATTTGGAGGGGTTTCCATCGCCCTCCTTTCATCAGATTCCTCGTCTCTATTGTGGGAGCCATCCCCCACTTCATGACACGTCATCATCCTTTAGTATTGGAGTCTTCCTGTGATTCACTGACTGTTCGAGTGTTTCCAAAAACACTTATAGTTAGCTAACAATCTATTAGTTCATCAATAATACATGGTTTTAATTTCTTAATGCACACGCACAATAGAAGGTTTCATTCCTTTCTTTCATAGCATTTTTAAATCAGATTTTTTTTTTTAGAAAGAGGTAAGGTAGGGTGTCACTCTTTTGAAAGTAATCCAAATAGATTTATTTAAGCGACTCATCCATGAGCCCAAGCAGGCCAAGTGTTGTAACCATGCTCTTATACCATTTTGTAACACACCCATGACGAAGAATAAAGTTTTTCACTTTTCTCAAGGGACATAATCTCAAATTCTGAAGCCAAACAATTCTCTAAGACTGGATGGTCTCGTTCTATAGTTAAACGCAGAACCTTTCAGTTTCTTAGTGCAGGTTTAAGGGCATACACGACCTTCCCCTTCACCCTACTGTGAAAACTCAGAGTGTCAGGCATTATCTCCTTTTGTGACTCGGCCTGCGCGATTAAGTTCCAGGCGCGAGTTTCTCTCACGCGACCATGGGCTGTGACCACCCGCCTACCCAAAAGGCATTTTGGGACTTCGCATGTTGGGTATTTTACATGTGAGTTACCCTGACTTTCCCAATCTCCGAAATCTGACAGGGGCCTAGCGCATGCTATCTCTTCCCTTATCCTCCTCCACGTGACCACTACCCATGACCATAGGCTTAAATTAAACAGCGCATCACGTTTCAAGACTTTGGAACTTTCGATGCAAGGCACCCCAACTCCTCCAACTTTCAAGTTCTGAAAGGGGCTTAACAACCGTTAGCTCCCTCCTTTGGCCTTCGTCCATGTGACCATTTACTATGACCCGGAGCCTAACTCCAATGCGCGTTGGAACTTTGCATATCGTGAGTTCTCATGACTTCCCTCTTTGACTTTTCTACCGTGTGAGTCAGCGAAATGATGACATCTCGCCAAGTGTCCTCCTTAATGGACGACCATGATCAAATCACGATTTTGCATATCGCAAGTTCGAACAGTTATGCTCTTTGATCTTCTTGCTCTGCGAGTCATTCAAATGCTGAGATCTCGCCACGTGTCCTCCTTAATAGATGACCATGATCAAACCGTGATTTCGCATATCACGAGTTTGAACAGTTATGCTCTTTGACCTTCTTTCTCTGCGAGTCAGTGAAATGCCGAGATCTTGTCATGTGTCCTCCTTAATGGACAGACACGATTTCACATATCGCGAGTTCGAACAATTATGCTCTTGGACCTTCTTGCTCTGTGACTCAGCGAAATACTGAGATATCGCCAAGTGTCCTCCTTAATGGACGACCACGATCAAATCAGAACTTGTTTCATGCACCTTTACCCAGATCCAACGATCCTTTTGCCTGCTCATATTCGTTTTCCTGTTGCGCTCACTTCTCGCTGTGTGAACATGGATTTCGATGGCCCAAATCTTCTTCTCCACATTTGGGTCCTTAGGGAATTTTGAATTCCCACAAACCCCTTGCGTTAATCCGTTCACGTCAGATCGATGGTCCACAACCTTCCTCGATCTAACGGTCCATATCACATCGCAACATCTAGTTTCATAAGTTTAGTTGCGCCAACCTGCGACTCTTCCATTGTGCGAACTTGCGAAAACTAAAGTAGACGAGGCATTAATGTCAGATCTCCTTCTTCAAATCTGGCGGTCATGATAGACCTTGAATCCTCTCGACCAGATCTCATCCACTCACCTACCAAACGAAAGGGTATTCCCTTTCGATACCTAAATCTCGCTATCCTTCCTGAGCTTTTTCAGTTTTGGAGGATTAAGAGCGTCGTGCTCCTTCATTTAGTCTAGAATTTAGGTTTTTATTAGTATCTATTTTCCTCCCAGAGAGCCTGTGCATATTTGCACTACCTCTCTCGAGCTTAATAGACTCCATCTTTGCAGTGATTGCGGGAATCGACCTCCGCAATGAGGGAAGTACTCATTCGACTCTAGGATAGGGATACAATTCCCTGGGAAGGTGCTTTTAAGGAATTTAACTAGAACATAAGGGAAATTAAGCAGATGTAGAATTTATCAAGGATGAAAGCATACTCTTAATTTAATCATTCAATGCAGAAACCATTTACAGGCATACAAAAACTAGCATGCATCCATTATTCCCAATTTAGAGTTCAAGGCATAAAAACACTTATCAAAACCATAAAGCATGAAGAGACTGCTGAGAGGGGTGCTTGTTTCCACCCAATCATAGGCTCAGTCACTCCCAATGGATTTATCACTGGCCACCCCCGAGCTTAGGCCACGATGCTCTGAGATTCAATCTCTTACTTCCAGCTCAGCGGAAGTTAGGGACGAAGACTACTCTCCTTCTCCCCATACAGGAATAGGTAAGGACAAAGGTTACTCTCCTTCACCTCTCTTTGTCTCCCTATTCCCTATGATCAGAACTTGCTTATTCACTTTCAATCCTTCCTTAGACCCTAGAGCTCTGCTCTGGTCTTTAAACTTCTTCATAGGCTACTCCCTTTGTCCACCACGCTTCCCTTCTTGCCTCCCTCGGCAAGGTTGTGTGTGGCTCGAATCCCCCCGTTCGTGGTCAGGTCCGCAAGCCATACCGATGGGTAGGCTTCCCCATCCCTCATTAACTCTTGAGGAGGCCCTTCCCACCTACCAGCCTGATGGGAATTCATTCCTAGTGAGAGGGTTGTTCTGATCTAAGCAAAATTAACTCCAGCATGGTATTGGTTCGGTGGAGGTTAACGCAACCATTCCGGGTCCCCTCCACCACCTTTTTCATTAGCAATCGTGGTCCCTCTCTCTCTCTTAGCACATCCCCTCTCTCAACGGTCATGCAACATGTAAAATTTTCTATTACAATAATCAAAATTTACAGTCATCAACCTTCTATACAAGGTCCATCAAATCAAACATTCACACTTTTAAGTTTGCCATAGTCCCTTGGTCCATATAGTTATATTTACAGATTGGGGGAAAGAGGGTGTTAAATTCCCTCCCCCTTAAAGGAATCACCGCCCTCAATGTTCTATCTATCAACATGATATGTATGTACAGAAGTAAACAAAATCGGAAATGCCTGCCTCATGGCATCTTCCATTTCCCACGTAGCCTCATCTGGGCCAAAGTGTTTCCATTGCAACTTGGCTTGTGCAACGGTTCGGTTCCTGAGTGAGGTTTCCTTCTTGTCTAGTATGCATTGGGGTTCTGGAAGGAATTATCCCTCTGGTTCCACCTGGATCACAGACCAGTCAATTATATGGTTAGCATCATGTACACATTTCTTTAATAATGAAACATGGAAAACATTATGTGCCTTTACGGTGGGAGGAAGCGATATTCTATAGGCTACAGGTCCCACTCTATATAGGACTTCAAAGGGTCCACAATATTGAGGTGCCAACTTGGCATAGGCTCCCATTCTCAGAGAACTCTTCCGGGGCCTAACTCTGAGATAGACGTGGTCTCCGACTTTGAACTCTTGGGGAGTTCTCTTTTTGTTGGCATAATTTTTCTATCGGTTCTGACCAACTTTTAGATTTTTCCTTATATGTACTACTTCCTGTTCCATTTCTATCAACATGTCAGGTCCGATTGTAATTCTGTCCACTAGATTACTCCAGCTGATTGGGATCTTGCATTGTCTACGATAGAGGGCTTCAAAGTGACTCATCTTCAATGATTCTTGATAATCGTTGTTGTAGGCAAACTCTACCAATGGTAGGTAGTCTTCCCACTTCCTAGGCTGATGCATTACGTGCATCCTTAGCATGTCCTCTACTTTTTGGCTTACTCTTTCTGTCTGTCCATCAATTTGAGGGTGATAGGCTGTGCTGAACAACAACTTAGTCTCAAAACCGACCATTAGGGATTTCCAAAAGTTTGAAGTGAATTTGGTATGTCTGTTAGATACAAATTCCTTGGGCATGCCATGCAGTCTGAATATCTCCTTCATGAAGATGTTGGAAATATCTATTGCCTTGCAGGTTGATTTGACAGATATGAAATCGGCAGACTTACTCAGTTTGTCCACCACTACCATGATGGAATCATTTTGCTTGGTCAACTTTGGTAATCCGGTAATGAAATCCATGGAGATGGTTTCCCATTTCCATTCTGGGATTGGTAGGGGCTATAATAATCCGGTTGGATGTCGGTGCTCTGCCTTAACTTGCTAGCATTCTAGGCACTTAGCTAGATAGTTAGCTATGTCTTTCCTTAACCCAAGCCAATAGAATTGTTTCCTAGTGGTCGTGATCATCTTCTGATATCCCGGGTGGCCAATATATGGTCTTTTATGAACTTCATCCATTATGAACTTCTTCAAGTCATCATAGTTCAGAATATACAATCAGTTTTTGTAAGTCAACAGACCTTCCTCGAGAATTTGGTAGCCTTCATACTTCAACCCTGTAGGCTCTTTCCTCAGGTATGAGGTCACGGTATTAAAGAATGCATCTGTCTCTTGTGAATTTCTGATTCTCTCCACGACATTCATTTTGCAGGTGCTTACTACTACTAGATGAATCATTTTTATACTTCTGCTAAGGGCATCGACCACCCTATTTTCCTTTCCTTTTATATGTTTTATTTCAAAATCGAATTCACTTAGGAGAGCCATCCACCTCGCTTGCCTAGAATTGAGTTTTGGTTGATCAAACAGGTGTCTCAATCTACAATGATCTGTCATAAGCACAAATCTTCTACCTAGGAGGTAGTGTCTCCACATTTTTAAAGCATGTACTATGGCAACAACCTTTAGGTCATGGGTCACATAATTGATCTCATGCTCATTTAATTTTCGGGACACATAGCAAATTACACGTCCTTCTTGCATAAGGACTCTTCCGAGTCCTTCCTCGTAGGCATTTGTAGACACAAGAAAATCATCATCCGGGTCCGCAATATTTAGCATGGGGGCATGGGTCAGGATGTTTTTTATTTCCTGAAATCTTTCTTCACATTTTGACGTCCAAAAGGATTTAGTCCCCTTTTTCTGAAGGGCAGTGATTAAACAACCGATCTTGGAAAAACCTTTTATGAACCTTCTATAGTATCCTGCTCAGCCCATGAAGGACCTAATATCAGATACATCTTTCAGGGTAGGCCATTCCATAATGGATCTGACCTTGTCGGGGTCCACTGCCACTCCTTCCTTAGATATAACGTGGCCTAAGTAGTGGACTTTATTTTGAAAGAAATCGCACTTGCTAAACTTAGCGTAGAGCTGATGCTCCCTTAGTACTTGAAGTACGAGTCTAAGATTCTCTTCGTGATCCTCCCTGTTCTTGGAGGAGATTAGGATATCATCAATGAAAACCACTACAAATTTTTCTAGAAATTAGCTGAGTATATTATTCATCAAGCACATAAAAGTGACGTGGGCATTGGTTAACCCAAATGGCACCACCACAAATTCGTAGTGACCATACCTCGTCCTGAAGGTTGTTTTGTGGATGTCTTCATCCTTAATTTGGAGTTGATGGTGGCCAGATATTAGGTCGATCTTTGAGAAGATGGATGTACCTCCCAATTGGTCGAACATGTCATCGATTCTTGGTAAGGGGTACTTGTTCTTTATGGTTTCCTTATTGAGTTGTCTGTAATCTATGCACAGTTGGATTGTGCCATATTTCTTTTTCACAAATAGGATGGTCGCACCCCACGGAGATACACTGGGTCGGATGTAGCCTTTGTCCATCATCTCCTTTAGTTGTAGCTTGATCTCAACAAGCTCTAGCATGCTCATTCTGTATGGCATTCTAGATGCTGGTACCGCTCTCGGTGTAATTTCTGTTGAGAAGTCAATATCCCTTCTCGGAGGTAGACCTGGTACTTCTTCTGGGAATACGTCCTTGTATTCTCTTAATATGGGGTGGTCCTCTAGGTTTGGTTTGTCGTCTTCAACGGATTCCAACACCTATATTTCATATAAGGAACACCCTTTTCCACAATACTTCTTCATTTGAAGGGATGATATTTGTCTCACTTAGACATGCTTCTGAATCCCTTGGAGGGTTATCTTTAACCCTTCTTCGTTTACACATTCTAAAATTTTATGATAACAATCCATTTTAGTTTCATGAGCAGCCAACCAGTCCATACCAATAAACAAGTCATAAGATCCCAAGGGAAGTAGGTTAAGGGTCGCTCGAGTGGGCAATCTACCCATGATGAATTGGCAGGCTGATATAGCCTCTGCCACCTTTCTTTTGGTCCTAGTGGCTAGTTATACCAACCGTGGTTTAACATGTCTAATTGGTTGCAATTTACACTTATCAACAGTCTGAGGGGCTACATAACTCAAATTAGAACCTGGGTCAATTAAAATAGAAATTGGATGGTTGGCGATCATACCTTCCAGCTCCACTACCGAAGCTTGGTGGTCGGCTTGATTATTGTCAAGGGCAACATAGATTCATGGCATAATCCTAGCCACATCGTTGATGGTGGTAGCTTCTTGGATATTGTAGACCTCCTTATTGTTTTGTTTTCTGTGCGAGTAGTCCCTAAATCTATGATTTTCTCCACAACCCCATCATTTTAAGGGTTCCTTCTTTTGGTTATTAGTCTTTATGGGGGATATTTGAAAAGGTTTATTTCCACTTTGAGAGGGGAAATTTTGTTGATATACACTTCTAGCAGGAAGGCTCCCTCTAGAATATTTTTCATAGTTCTTAAGTCTCGAGGATTTAAACCTTTTCTTCTGGAATCCCGAACTACTCTTCTTCTTCCAGCCCTCATGGGGTCCTGTCTTGCTCCCAAACTATTCATTACAATACCTCGCCTTACAGATATCTTCTTATAAGATCCTTGGTTCGTCGAACTCAATCCTATCCCGGTAGGTATGAGGTAACCCACTAATGAACCGTTGAATTTTTACTTTTTCATATTTTATGTAGGGTACATACCTCAGTAGTTCATGGAATTTATTGACGAATTCCTCTATGGTGAGTTGTCCCAACCAGAGTTTGTAGAATTCCTTAGTTTTCCCATCCATGTAGTTTTTTGACAGATACTACTTCCTGAAGTATTTCTCAAATTGTTTCCATGACAAATCCTTCTCATGGACTCCTTTCACATTCCTAAGGTCTTCCCACCATATAGAATCCTTTCCATTCAGGTTGAAGATGGCCATCCAAGCCTTTAGGTTCTCAGAGTAGTCGTGGACTCTGAAATACTTCTTTAAACCAAGAACCCAAGCTTCAACCTCTTCTTCCTTCTTTATCTCTCTATCGAAAGAGAGTGGTATGGCTTTCTTGAACTCTTCAAGACCATGGGTTTTGGAACGCTTTCGTTTCCTTCCTTTCTTCTAAGAATGCGAGCTGGCCTTGGTACTAGAAGACCCTTTGGAGTTGTTAGATTCCTTTCCAGAGGACTCTCCCAATGAGTGTCCCCTGCTTCCAGGTTGGACCTCCTTCGCGGTACTTCTCCCAGTGGGGTCACTTATGGAGTYAYGTTTTCGGGTCTCAGGTGGACTCTGACCTCTCTTCTTGTGTCGTCGGTCYGCATGATTRGTTGCGGTTTCGTGCTACARTTGCCTCTGTATGTTGGATAAGMTCTGTAGCAAGAMTRCRYTAATTTWTGTTTGTTWCTCTTGCTCCTTTATCAATCTCTCGTTGTCAGCCTTGAAACTTTGTAGCTCRGCCCTGAGGCTCCTTATAGTTYCAGCCAGATCTAGAGGGGTTTCCACCRCCCTCCTTTCATCAKATTYCTCRTCTCTATTGTGGGAKCMATCYCCCACTTCATGACACGTCATCATCCTTTAGTATTGGAGTCTTCCCRTGATTCACTGACAGTTCGAGTGTTGCCCAAAACACTTATAGTTAGCTAACAGTCTATTAGTTCATGAACAATACACGGTATTAATTTCTTAATGCACACGCACAGTAGAAGGTTTCATTCATTTCTTTCAGAGCATTTTTAAATCAGACTTTTTTTTAAGAAATAGGTAAGGTAGGGTGTCACTCTTTTGAAAGTACTCCAAATAGAGTTATTTAAGTGACTCGTCCATGAGCCCAAGCATGCCAAGTGTTGTAACCATGCTCTGATGCCATTTTGTAACACACCCACGATGGTGAATAAAGTTTTTCGCTTTTCTCAAGGGACAAAATCTCAAATTCTGAAGCCAAACAATTCTTTAAGACTGGATGGTCTCCTTCTATAGTTAAACGCGAAACCTTTCGGTTTCTTAGTGCAGGTTTAAGGGCATACGCGACCTTCCCCTTTGCCCTACTATGAAAACTTGGAGTGTCAGGCGTTATCTCCTTTTGATCGACCTTCTACACAAGGTCCATCAAATCAAACATTCACACTTTTAAGTTTGCCATAGTCTCTTGGTCCATATAGTTATATTTACAGACTGGGGGAAACATGGTGTTACAATTAGGTCCACTGGATAAATCAAAATACCTCTTAAATAAAACAAACACATATAACACATGGGAAACAAAAACATATTTACATATTCCATATATAATTTACAAATAAAAACCACAAAATTCCATACAATAAATTTAGAGAATGAAGATACACAAGTATACCAATGGGATGAGCATACACAGACTATAGTCTATGATGACGATTTACCTTAGTTAACACCCATCGATGACTTTGATGACGATTTACCTTGGTTAATACCCATCGATGACTTTGATGATGATTTACCTTGGTTAACACCCATCGATGACTTTGATGACGATTTACCTTGGTTAACACCCATCAATGGTCATCATAGATACACAAGTATACCAATTTGGAGAAAATTACAGTGGGACGAGCTATACACAGACTATGTGTATTGTTACTCACTGTGATGAACCAAGTTACAAATGCTATGGCTCAAAGACACCTTCGCTTGGAGTGAACAAACACATTAACTCCTTCGTCCACTCAACCTCCAGCAACTTTCCCTCTTCGAGTTTTCTTTTCTTCTACAAACCTTCCCTCTTTCTCCTTGCATCTTCCTTCCTTCCTTCCTTCCTTCCTTGTCCTCTTCATTGCAAATCTCATTATTTTTAATGGGCTACTTTTGGAAAGCTAATCATCGCAGTTGTTAATTTCACCTTCACATTGTGCCAGAAGACCAAATAAAATGAAATAAAACAAAACATGTTTATTTACAACGTTTACAAACATTTTCCAAGATCCAATTCAGATCAGTCTCATACACCAATTTAGTGTCTAGCTTGGTCGTGACCTTAAAATCAAATTATATAATAATAATAATAATATGTAAATATTTAATCAAATGCAATAATATTGTCTTCTTTAATATAACATGACAGTATGCTTAGTTTAATGTAATAATAACATTACAATACTACATTTTCATTAACATAACAAGTTGCATGCAATATCCCAAATTTTGGAGTATATATATCACTAGTGAATCTTTAAATGTCTTTGTGTTATAAATAATGAAAAAGTTCAAAAGAAATCACATTGCCAATAAGATATGTTATGTTGTATAGGAATTAAAGTACAATAAATAAATTTGAACATAAATTGAAGGGTAGTGAAAATATTTGACTGTCGTAATTTTTATCTTGATGGGAAAAGGTGAATGCCAAATATATTGACCACCCATATGATAAATCATGGTCAACATGATAAACTATAGTCATTGTAAGAGGACCATAAATCATACATAATAAAATCAACAATAAAAAATAATATTAAATATGCTCAAAATGGTTGCCATTTTTAATACAATATGACGGGCATGGTTAGCAATATGGTCAAAATTAATTAATTATTATTATTATGGATATGTTTTTGAACATTGAGATGTGGGTTGTGATAGACTTTTTTGAAATTAAGGCTTCTTTTAAACTCTATTAATATGCACAATTTATAAGCGTGGGATATATGGCCATCATATAATCGTGTTATTCCAATGATTTTTCCTCCATGATCTGATCAAAATATGGTTCGATTTTTATGTTCAATGAAAAAGTGCAATTTCAACAATTGCAAATTGCAATCTTCCACTACTTCTATGGTTTTGAATCTACCTAGATGCTCAAAATTTCAATTTGAGCAATGCAAACTAAAATTTCAACAATTCTTCATCTACACGATTCTGATGGATACAAGGTGATTTGAATGCCATGTATCAAATGCCCAACATATAGGGATTTAGTACAAAAAGGATGTCACATATGTAGATATCCACAATCTCAAGCTTAAGCAAAAATTATAATCCAATTTATCCCATATAGACTACCAACATGAACTCCTTCGTCCACTCAACCTCCAACAGGTTGCCCTCTTCGAGCTTTATTTTCTTGTACAGTCCTTCCCTCTTTCTCCTTGCATCTCCATTCCTTCCTTCCTTCCTTGTCCTCTTCATTGCAACTCTCATTATTTTTAATGGACTGCTTTTGGAAAGCTAACCGTCACAGTTGTTCGTTTCACCTTCACATTGTGCCAGAAGACCAAATAAAGTGAAATAAAACAAAACATGTTTATTTACAATGTTTACAAACATTTGCCAAGATCCAATTCAGATCAGTCTCATACACCAATTTAGTATCTAGCTTGGTCGTGACCTTAAAATCAAATTATATAATAATAATAATAATATGTAAATATTTAATCAAATGCAATAATATTGTCTTCTTTAATATAACATGACATTATGCTTAGTTTAATGTAATAATAACATTATAGTACTATAATTTCCATAACATAACAAGTTGCATGCAATATCCCAAATTTTGGAGTATATATATCACTAGTCAATCTTTAAATGTCTTTGTGTTATAAATAATGAAAAAGTTCAAAAGAACTAAATCACATTGCCAATGAGATATGTTATGTTGTACAAGAATTAAAGTACAATAAATATATTTGAACATAAATTGAAGGGTAGTGAAAATATTTGACCGTCGTAATTTTTATCTTGATGGGAAAAGGTGAATGCCAAATATATTGACCACCCATATGATAAACCATGGTCAACATGATAAATTATAGTCATTGTAAGAGGATCATAAATCATACACAATAAAATCAACAATAAAAAATAATAATAAATATGCTCAAAATGGTTGCCATTTTTAATACAATATGACTAGCATGGTTAGCAATATGGTCAAAATTAATTAATTATTATTATTATGGATATGTTTTTGGACATTGATATGTGAGTTGTGATAGACATTTTTGAAATTAAGGCTTCTTTCAAACTATTAATATGCACAATTTATAAGCGTGGGATACATGGCCATCATATAGTCGTCTTATTCCAACGATTTTTCCTTCATGATCTCATCAAAATATGGTTAGATTTTTATGTTCAATGCAAAAGTGCAATTTCAACAATTGCAAATTGCAATCTTGCTCTAATTATAGGGTTTTGAATCTACCTAGATGCTCAAAATTTCAATTTGAGCAATGCAAACTGAAATTTCAACAATTCTTCATCTACATGATTCCGATGGATACGAGGAGATTTAAATGCCCTGTATCAAATGCCCAACATATAGGGAAACACATGTTAGGTACACTCCATAAATCAAAATACCTCATAAATAAAACAAACACATATAACACATGGGAAACAAAAACATATTTACATATTTGATATATACTTTACAAATAAAAACCACAAATTTCCATACAATAAATTTGGAGAATGAAGATACACAAGTATACCAAGCCCTTGATGTCGGCTCGTTCTATCAATTTTGATGAGTATAAATACTTAATTAAATCAATAACCACCTCCAAATCCTTCTGTCACAACACTACACATCACAGATCGCAAATATACTTTCATCTGTGCGCGCTCGACTAGCTGTTGATCCTGGCGAATGACAAGACCTCGCCCCACCTCTTTGACAACAAATAAAAACGTTTGGAGGGTGATTCGGGTTACCAATAATTGCGCACTACTGGATTTCTATAGTTGCGACTTGTGTGTATCAAATGGGTTCTGGCGCCTAATATTTATATTGCTCTTTCTAGGTTGTCTGGGCCGACTTCTCTTTCTGGGTGCTAAATAATTAATATAAATTATTCTCTTTAGCCGAATTTACTTCTAGGGTTATGTCCAAGTCTTCTAGGGTTCTTCTTGCTTTCTGGAATATTCTAATCTCATCAGAGTTCACAAGTGGAGGTTAATACCTCCTGCAACTACCATAATATAAACACTCCCTCCTATCTAGGAAGGTATAAAAGGTAATGGTATTGAGCACAAACAAACCATTCAACTGGTAGCATCATCATAGACACACAGGCTATATCATGATCAAATTACAGGCACCGTTAACATTATCCAACTGGATAATCTCCATGACAATCAGTACAA
>JASDQU010108038.1:46137-62762 GCA_032191745.1 Picea mariana
TTACAGTGTTGATCAATGTTAACAAAGTGCATAGATATCTGTGTTATGCAATGTAAGGCTGTTAGGAGAGGCAACTTATCAGTCCAAAAAGGCAATGTATATCTCTGCCAAGAGAGGCTGCATATCAGTACATAACGACAACGTATATCTCTGTTCGGAGAGGCTGCATATCAGTACATAACGAAAACGTATATCTCTGTTCGGAGAAGCTGCATATCAGTCAAGAAAAGGCTGCATATATCTCTATTTGGAAAGGCTGCATATCCGTCCAGAAAAGGCAACAAAGCAACACCCATGCAACACATAGTTTCTTCCACAGTGTTGGTCGATAACATGAGATTATATCAACAAAGTCTCTCTACTTTTAAAGGTCAAACAATATGGTCTAAGTCGTCTTGGCAATCTCATTTAAGAGCATAGTTTCATGGTGGATATTTGTAAGTGATCATACATTATTAACGCAATAAAAGGAGATTGTTTGTTGGGGTTTTTCTTCCTGTATAGGGTTTCCCTAGGGTACATGTGTTGTGATCTTGCATGATGGTAAATTCTTATGATCATTGTTGTTTTGGTTTATGTATGATGTTAAACTAAGTTCAAAGCACAATCAAAATTTAAAGAAGTACTTACAATTTACAATCAAGCTCATAATTTAACAATGCAGAGATTGATAATCGCGACAACGATAAGGATTTTATGGACAACGATGAGACTCAGAAGAAGAATAAATGGTTCAGTAGTAATTTTGAATCCATGAATAGCCTGGGTCTTGAGGAAGTGAATGATTCAGAGAGGTAGTGGCATTTCCCGGCATGCCAATGCAGTGTTGGGGCAATCGATTGGTATAGGGGTGTGCAACCTATTTAAGCCTATGCTAAAACTATCAGAACAAAGAGGGTAAAGGTGCACCACAAACTTGCAGAAATACTGGAAGAAGAGTTTTGAAGGTGAGGAGTCGAATGTGTAATTGTTGTTGTAGAGGAACAAATCCTTGAAGGCGTTGCTTATTGAATAATGTCTGTTTGGAGTCGGTGAGGGAAAAAGGCACGTGAAGGGATAAGATTGGTCAATTATTAATGGACAGATGGCATGTTTTAATATACCCTCAACAAACGACGAAGGGCCGATGATAACCTTCCCTTAAAAGAACGCCTTCGGCGTAAATATGCTCAAAATGGTTACCATTTTATTTTAGTGTAGTCTAAACGTTCGAATTTTTGGAGTTTTTATGGGCATATTTTCTGATCAATTTTTACTGAAATTTGGTCAAAGATTGTTGGAACTCCAGATTTGAGTGATTGATCTTGTTTAATTCGAATGCCCCAAAAGTTTTTCAGGGTGTTGAATCCATTTATGCATTCAAAAATGCAATTTAAATAACAAAAAATGGTGATTTCACCAAGATTTGTTTCATCGGATTCCCAAAAAGTCAAATGTTTAGACAACACCTTTTATTTTTAATACAGTGAATGATGCCTAATATTGTCAATAATGATTAATATGACAAAAATAGTTAGCAATATGGTCAAAATTAATTAACTATTATTATAAATATGTTTTTGGACATTAATATGTACATTGTGATAGACTTTTTTGAAATTAAAGCTTCTTTTAAACTCTATTAATAGGCACAGTGTATAAGTGTGGGATACAATGCCATCACATTACCCTATTCTTCCGACGATTTTTCCTTCATAATCCGATCAAAATCTTATTGGGTTTTTCTATTCAATGCAAAATTGCGATTTCAACAATTGCACGCTATAATATTACACCAATTCGGGGGCTCTGAATCTACCTAGCTACTCAAAATTGCAATTTGAGCAATGCAAATTACGATTTCAACAATTCTTCATCTGCAAGATTCTGATGGAAATGGGGCGATTTGAGTGCTCCATTTCAAATGCCCAATGTACAAGGCTTTAGTACAAAAAGGATGTCACATATGTAGATATTCACAAGATCAAGCTTAAGCAAAAAATCTAATCCAATTGATCCCTTATAGGCTGCCAATAGAGTGTGTGGGGAGGACACACTCCTAAGGTTATATCAAATATTTGGATGAGAGGAAACCATAAGCCATGTCAAGCCATAGATCGCAGATCCAACCACCATGAGTCTTGAAGCCCTTCCTAAGCTAGCACCGAGCCCCAAAACCATATTCTATCCACCATGCCTACTTGGACGACTCAGGTCCAAAAGCAACCCTTATACAAAACATCGATGCCATGCAAGGGGACAACATGCACCTGAAGAAATAACCTTATCTTCAAAGGTCTTGGGTTGTAGACTAGTGCATCAAAATCCATATATAAAATGTACCCATTGTCTAAACCTTCTAAGATACAACTCACAAGAACCATGACAACTACGACATGCCTTCATTAGTAGACACTACTCTTTAAGTGTTGGGGGCAATATAGAAAAGAGTCGCTACCATCCACATAAGCCATGCCGAGCTAGATATTGATGAAGCCAATGGCTACACCATACACTTGTAAAACTGAAAGCACACTACAGAGTGTCACTAAGACCACAAAGAGCGTTGTCATTAAAATCCCACACAACCACAAATGAACATGGCATGATATCCTTCAAAACTACCTTAGCTCCACTTTTCTCCACATCCACGAACCTCCTCATCATATCCAACTAGGCCCTGCATTCGCTTGTGTTTAGGAGGTGATATACCTAGCATGTATACATCTTAAAATAAAATAACTATTCTCACTCTAAAAATATCCAACCCCATGACGGTCAGTGGATTCCGCAAACCTCCTTCTATCAATTTTTTTAGGTATAAAACTAATTAAAGTTTACTATTAAATCAATAACCACCTCCAAATCCGTCTGTTACACGACCACACATCACAGCCAGTTTTTCTTTCATTAGCAAATTGCAAATATACTTTCATCAGTGCGCGCTCGACTCGGTGCTTCTACCGGTGAACGACGAGACCTCGCTTCGCCTCTTTTCGGGCCTTCTCTGAAGAAGTTTGCTGCCTTTAAATAGAGGCTTTTAAATCGGTTTCCACAACTTTTTAGCACTCGATCTGCGCCCGGATCGTTCCAGGCTGCGCTATACGGTCTTCTCTGGTGTTTTTCGCGCTCTGGGAGTCTGGGTTTGGGAAAATCTCCTATATGCTTTGTATAGCCTTGAGGTTACCAGTAAGTCGGCGGGTTTTCAGTTTTCTGAGGTTCACAGGGGTTTATCGCAATGGCGACCTTTGCCAAGCCAGAAAATGCTCTCAAGAGGGCCGAAGGTAAGCGTTATTTATATAGATTTAGTTGGACGTGGGGATTTTTTTGACATTTATTGAATTTTAATCCGATTTGGCTTCAGCCGCCGCTTTCGCTTGATTCGATAAAATATTGTGAAGGGAAATTTATAATAACTTTGTATCTTGATGGGGTTTCTGAGATTCAGAAAGGTTTATGTCTCTTTTAACTAGCTAGGTTCATGTTCTAGGGTTAGGTTTTGACATTGCCTACAGATATTTTTTTTGGTTTTATTGAATCTGATTCGTTGTTAGCAAGCTGCTTATTGCAGCCCTTGTTTTAAGATGCGCGTGTAATAGATGTTCCGATGGACACTTAATATCCGCAGTATTTTCTGCAAAGCTTCGCTGTTGCATCGCTTTAAGTATTTCAATATACATGATCTTGCCTTTTTAGTATTTTAAGTTATTCCATGGAAATTGCTTAAAACCCTCGATATGCATACCAGGGCATTGTTACAACTGTTTTTGGACCCTGAAATTTTGTAAGAACCTAATCATTACAGAGGATTATTTATAAGGCGGCCTTGTAACATTTGTTTTCTGCAGCGATTTCTATATTTATCTGGTCAGATATTTTTGTTTTTGCCATTTTTGGCAGACTATAAATTCTGGATATCGAGGATAGCCAATTTGTCCCTGTTTGTTTATCTGCATAGCGAGAAGCTCCACTCTGTTGCAAAATCATTGCCTCTGCTGTCTTTCCAGTGGGAAGTTTTAGCTCTAATTCTGCACTATAAACCCAAAACTTTTATAACACGTGGTAGCCAAAGATAAATGATTAATTTATACATTCAAAATTTAAGCTTTCAAGTTTCTTTACGATATAAGTGCCCGTTATGTTCTAATTTGCATTATAGTTGTTTTGAATTTGAACTATTAAACTCCATTTACTTAGGCAGCAGGCATATGCTTTCTGGCAGAGATACACTTCCCCATCCCCGCAGATACTCGTGAGAGGGTTGAGAGGGTCTTTGAACTGTGTTATGCATAGGAAATTATCAAATCTTATGTAAACTTTTGATCAAATCAATTAAACTTATGGAGGCAGGGATTTATCACACCTTTGACAATTATTTATGACAAAGAAAGTGCCTGGAATTCTTAGATCTCCTATTATTTGGATGATTATGAATAGAAGCAATAAAGTATCAAAGTCTACTCGTGAGAGGGTTGAGAGGGTCTTTGAACTGTGTTATACATAGGAAATTATCAAATCTTATGTAAACTTTCGATCAAATCAATTAAACTTATGGAGGTAGGGATTTATCACACCTTTGACAATTATTTATGACAAAGAAAGTGCCTGGAATTCTTAGATCTCCTATTATTTGGATGATTATGAATAGAAGCAATAAATTATCAAAGTCTTCTTTGCTTTTACATAGGAATAATACTCGTATCATTGTTTCAGCTTTGAGTTGGAATATTGTAGTAAGATATTTATAAAAAAATATAATGTATGAACCAGTATTATGTTTGCAGAGGAAAACAAATGTGTCAAATTTTTCAGTAACTTTATTAAGACTAATCAACTTTGGTGTTATTTGTTGTATGCAGAATTGGTGAATGTTGGCCAGAAACAGGCGGCATTACAAGCTCTTCATGACTTGATAACATCAAAACGATACAGAGCATGGCAAAAAACTCTGGAAAGGATAATGTTCAAATATGTGGAACTTTGTGTTGATATGAGGCGTGGCAGGTTTGCAAAGGATGGGCTTATTCAATATCGTATTGTATGCCAGCAAGTTAATGTTAGCTCATTGGAGGAGGTTATCAAGCATTTCCTCCATCTCTCTACTGAGAAGGCTGAACAAGCTCAAGCTCAAGCACAGGCTTCTGAGATTGCTCTTGATGTGGAGGACTTAGAGGCAGAGAAGAGGCCAGAGGACTTGATGCTCAGTTATGTCAGTGGAGAGAAAGGGAAAGACAGGTCTGACCGGGAACTGGTTACCCCCTGGTTTAAGTTTCTCTGGGAAACGTATAGGACTGTGCTTGAAATACTTCGGAACAATTCGAAGCTGGAAGCATTATATGCGGTAAGAACTAGTCAAATTTATTTGTGATGGAATAGACGAAACAGTTTCCTTTTTGGGAGTATTTTGTAATAATTGTTGTTAAGCAGATGCTGTTTGAACTTTGCAATATCTAACCGTGGTGAAAATTTGGATTCCACTTAAAGCCCTCACTCATAACTCCAAATGCTCAATACTAATCTCAACACTGGATGCATTGTCAATGGTCGACTGTGGCCTATCTGGATTTAAGAGCTTAAGTGTCTTTTTATGGAAATTGTGGCAGAATTTTGTTCTATAGATTGTATCTCATTAACAACAGAGACACATGCTACACATCCTCATAGCAGGAGCAGTTGATAGTGGATATATCAGCTGCTGTTTATATAAATAAAAAGGATTGAGTTGGTTTTTTGTAATACAAATGTGCTTATTAAAATATTTTTGGATATCTTTATTCTGGTATGGCTTACTGCAATCCTAATTGCATGCACAGATGACTGCACATCGAGCCTTCCATTTCTGTTTGCAGTATAAGCGGACAACAGAGTTCCGCCGGCTTTGTGAAATAATTCGTAATCACCTAGTCAATTTGAATAAGTACAGAGATCAAAGAGACAGACCTGATCTCAATCTACCTGAGAGTTTGCAGCTTTACCTAGATACAAGGTTTGAGCAACTGAAGGCTGCAACTGAGCTTGAGCTCTGGCAGGTTGGTGAACTAAGTTTTTAACCTGTCATTTTGATTTGCCTTCTACTATTTCTAATGACTGAGATCATTTGATGTGCAGGAAGCTTTTCGCTCTATCGAAGATATTCATGGTCTTATGTGCATGGTTAAGAAGACTCCTAAACCCCAAATGATGGCAATTTACTATTCAAAGCTAACAAAGATATTTTGGGTATCAGAAAGTCATTTGTATCATGGCTATGCATGGTTCAAGCTCTATATCCTCCAAAAAAGCTACAATAAAAACTTGACACAGAAGGATTTGCAGCTGATGGCATCATCTGTATTGCTGGCTGCCATTTCTGTTATGCCCTATGATCACAAGCATGGAGCTCATCATTTTGAACTGGAGAATGAGAAGGAGAGGAGTTTAAGAATGGCCAGTCTTTTGGGATTTAGTTTGGATCCTAAGAAGGATACCAAAGAAATGGTAGGGTATTTTAAAGAAGGGGCTCAAGTGTGTCGCTGTATGAGATGTTTGCTTATGTAGAGTTCTTCCATTTTGTCTACTGATATCTATATATGTATATATTTTTTTTGCAGTTGTCACGCTCAGCACTTATTTCTGAATTGGTAAGTATAATAGGTAAAGAGCTTGCTAAGAATTTATTAATCTAATTGAAAGGCCTTTCTTTAAGTTGCTGTGAAGTCAGAGCACCTATGCACTCTCTGCTTGTACTTTTTGTGCTTTAACATGCTAAATGATTTCGATTATAACGTAATGGACTGTGGAAACCTTTGCCTTTGGTTAATGTACTTTTTCTGGGTAACTGGTCTTTTTATTGTGTGGCAGGTTTCGAAAGGTGTCATGACATATGTTCCACAAGAAGTCAAAGATTTGTATCATCTACTGGAAAATGATTTCCACCCTTTAGATCTTTCTGACAAAGTTCAGCCACTGCTAGGCAAGCTCTCTAAACTTAGTGACAAATTGTCTTCAGCTTCGCCTGTCCCAGAAGTGCAGCTGGAGCAATACATTCCTGCTTTAGAAAGGCTAACTGCTTTGAGAGTGTTACAACAGGTGATGGGATTTAGTACTTACTTTTTTTGTTTCATGCTCTCTACTATTCTGTAGTGTGAGAACTTGTGATTTGTAAATGTGGACAACTTTTAGAGTTTTACAGCTTATAGCATTGATGGGAGAAGTTTTTACTTTGTTCAATTCATGCTTTTGTACTTTTTTATGGTGTGACAACTGGCGATTTGATCTCTTTCTCTCTCTTGGTGTGGAAGTGTATATGGTTCTCATCTGTCTACTAAAAAGTACAACTCTTATGTGACCAGATATTTCTATATTTACACTAGAAGGTTTTCTAAGCTTAACCCTTGCATGTTCCAGGTATCACAAGTGTATCAAACAATGAAAATCACAGCCCTTTCAAGGATGATACCATTTTTTGATTTTTCTGTTGTAGAGAAGCTTAGTGTGGATGCTGTGAAGTACAATTTCTTACAGTTGAAGATTGACCATTTAAAAGGCAGTGTACAGTTTGGCAGTCAGGTGAAGAATTTAATTTTTGGTTTTCATTATTTTGAATACAAAATTAAGCCTCATCTAATTTTGAGGATGTTGCTTCTGTCTGTGCATGGAGTATTTTTGATAGCAAGGATTTTATAAGCTACTACTTGGTGGATTTATTTGTGCAGGACCTTGAATCAGACAAGATTCGGAATCATTTAACTATTCTTGTGAAGCGGTTAAACAAGGCTAGAAGTCTTATACAATTGCCTTCTGTTGAAAAAGTCACAAAGGCTCCTCAACACTCCCCAGTATTGCTTGAGGTCATAGAGAAAGAGCATAGAAAGCTGCTTGCTCGCAAAGTCTTGATTGAGAGGCGCAAGGAGGAGCAAGAGCGGCAGATGCTTGAAATGGTATGTACCGGATTTGTTTGTTTTTAGCTTGTGAGTGTTAGATATTGTAGATTGTTGGAGTCTCTATGGTGTAGTGTTTTGGGTTAAATTTGTTTGCTTTCACTGGTGTTGTGAAGGAACGAGAAGAAGAGTCCAAGAGATTGAAGCAACAAAGAATAACTGAAGAAGCGGAACAGAAAAGACTTGCATCCGAGTATACAAAGAGAGAGGAGCAGAGAATTCGTAGGGAGATTGAAGAGAAGGAATTGGAAGAAGCCCAATTTTTGCTTCAAGAAGCTGAGAGAAGGAAAGGGAAAAAGGGCAAAAAACCTGCTATTGAAGGGGTATGGATTATTTACCTAGATGTCTAATATAGTATGGTTCTGTTAAATATGTATTGCAAATGCATGAAAGATACTTATGTCATTCTTTCTTCTAATAATTATCCCACAGGAAAAGGTTACGAAGCAGATCCTCATGGAACAGGCTCTGCACGAGCAACTCAAGGAAAGACAGGAAATGGAACGCAAACTCCAGAAACTAGCAAAAACTATGGATTACTTGGAAAGGGCCAAAAGAGAAGAAGAAGCCCCTCTTATTGAAGCAGCCTATCAAAAGCACTTGGTAGATGATGAAATATTCTTCGAACAGCAACAACAGGTGAGCGTGATCTGGACTTTCTAAGTCTAATAATGGTACATCCAGTTGGATGGTCAAGCAATTGAAATTGCTTGTAGATTTTCTCAAGTTACCGAGTTTAGTTTGAGAGTGATTATTTAAATCTGAATTGCTTGCTTTAGTTATTGTACGCAAATTCTTGCATTTAAGCAGTTCATACCTTTTAATTGTATATCTCCACTGGTCTCTCTCTAATATAATACTTCTACAATGACAGCAAGCAATTGAACAAAGCAGACAACAACATGCTGCAGATCTCGTGGAGAAGAATAGGCTTATACGAATGTTGAATGACAAGGTAGGGTTCTGCATTTTTAGAATTTCTTTTGGCTCTCTCATCTTTGTGGCTATTATGGCAGGAACTATTTTGCTTTACTATTAACTTATTTTGGTTTGTTTTGACAATGCAGAATATCTTTCAGAATCAAGTAGTCAGCCGTCGTGAAGGAGAGTTTGAGAGGCTGAAGAGAGAAAGAGAAGAGAGGCTTGCAGAGCTCCAAGCAATTAGGAAGCAGGAAAGGGAGATGCGCAGAAAAATGGAATATTATCGAAGGCAGGAAGAGGCAAGGTTGATCAAGCTCAAGGAAGAGGAAGAAGCCCGCAAGCGTGAGGGTAAGATTGAGGTTCAAGCTATATGCTGTATCTTGTGTATAACTTATTGATTGTATGTGTTATGTTTTTATTTGTTTCTGTCAAGGATCATAAGATAATGAGAGTTCATGGGACAAATGTGTTACAGAGGAGGAAAGAAAACGCAAACAGGATGCAGAATGGAAAGCCAAGCTGGATGAGATGACTGAAAAACAGAAGCAGCGTGAAAGAGAACTGGAGGAGAAGGAGAGGTTACGAAAAGAAGCTTTGATCAAGGAGGAACCAAGAGTTTCAAGACCCACAGAGCCAGTTCCAAACAAATTTGTTCCTCGAGCTATGCGCAAGGCGGCTGAATCAGCTGGCACTGAAGCAGATAATGACAGGTGGCGTCGTGGAGATCGCCAAACCCATGTTGATGGAAGAGATGGCCTCCCAATTCCTAGACAACGTGAAGCAGATGTGCCAGCGAGGGATAAGTATGCCCCTCCATCTCGTAAATATGAGCCACCTACAAGAACAACACAGGGTAAGTATGAACCTCCAGTATCTGGAAGGCGTGATAACTATGAGGCACCACGTGGACGGGATGCCCAGCCCCCTATTGGGCGTTTTGAGCAACGACCAAAGTATGGTGGATTTGGTAATAATAAGGATGAACGTGATCGTTGGGGAGCTGCTCCTGACCGTGAAAGGCAACGTGATGAAGAGCGATCTGGAGGGGCTGATAATTGGAGACGTCCTTCAAAACCTGACTTACCGCCATCTAGGCATCTGGAGGAACAGGCTGCCTAAAGGTTGCGGTGTTGTCTATCCTCTACTGCACTGTGGATTACATGGGCCAGGCTTGTGTGCTGCCTTGCCTGCATAGATTTCATGAGATCAATTTGTCATTTAGAAATGGAATTTGGTTGTACTCAAATTTGTTGACTTCAAGTGACATATAATTGAGATTCGTCAGTTTTTGGTTGCAGAGCATGTTGGAAGTCTCGTTAGAGATGCCTATGATTATGTAGAAATAACAATCTAGTTCCTGTTTTCATTTTTTTTTCTGGAATTTGAACTAAGTTTGGACTTGTATTATTTGAACCTCTTTTCATTTATCAAGGGAACATACCTCTGGTTTCTCGAATGCAAATCTGTTATGGACATTGAAAACGATGTATAAGTACTGGGGCACTGGTTTTCTAAAAGCAGTAAATAGCAATAATAATTTATACGATTTTGTCTGCATTTCTTCAAAAAATGGAATACCCTTCTTTCGTGCCTCTGGAGGCATATATTTAAGATACTAGTGTATTCTTTTGAAAATTTCTCTGTAGTTATTAATAATAAGCAAGCCATCCATTGTATAATGGTATGATATAGCCATTGAATTCTCAATGTATTTTCCTGTAGTTTAGTATTGGAGAAGAATACAGTGCTGTAAAGTTCTGGTCCGCTAACTGCAACATTGGTTTTGTTTTCTATTGAAAGCTTGTTTTTGTTAACCTGAATTAGCTGTGAAAGGGATTATGAGTGCACTCCACTTCTGTGTAGGGTAGATCTGCTTCATGTCACCACGGTCTCTAGCAAGAGCATTGCGATATTCAATTGTAGCACGGTCTCACATAAGTGAAATATGTGAGAGAGTTGAAGGTTATATTTATTTGGACATGTACTTTCTAAATTCCATATGCCACACAAACAGATCAACATCAAACTCTTATTTCAGTTACAAAATTCTATAGTCAACCATCAAAGTCTTATTTCAATTCAATATGCCATAAATGGATCAATAGTCTACCATCAAGCTCTTATTTCAGTCACAAAATGCGTTGTTTCTCCGAACACTGTTCACTACATTTGGATATGCCATCAGGGTTGGAATTTCAAAACTAAACGCCTCGTCAAATTTGATGTTATTACGGTTTTCACAACTCTATGAAGTTATGTTTTTCTCGGTGTTGTTTTTTCTTTGTTCTCTGTAGTTACTGAAATTATACGAGTCAATACGTGAAGGAAAGAATGAGTGATCATTATGTGATAGCCAGAGATGCCAGTTGAGGTAGGTATTGATGAAAGGAACGCCGTAAGGAATTGTCCAATTCCATTCCTGATGCCATCCATAGGCAGTCAATGAAAACACCACGCCATTCTCGAGTCAAAGCTGTGAACTGATACTTCAAACATCGGCCATCCATCCCTGAATCAAGGATATGAACTGATAAGTCCTAGGGGCATAAATCCTCATAGGGTCAATAACACCACTTTCAACAGCGATACACAAACAACCTGCTAGCCCACGTGCTAGATACGGGAGAGTACAACTCCTAGAAGAATCTTATAGAGATAATGCTACAACAATTAGCTGGGAAACATTCTAGCCTAGCTGATAATACTAGCCTTCCATTGCCAGTTGTCTCATTAGACAAGAACCTATACCTTGTCAACTTTTAGGAGAGCACAACCTCCAAAAGCATCTACAGAGATAATGCTAGGAGGTTTCATAAAGCTGACCACTTCCAGAGCCGCAGGCAGAATAAACTATTCATATATTACCTGTCAGAGCTAAAAGGCATTACAGAATCAAAGTAAAGAAGAAATTATTTACCTATTTGAAACCCCAAGGATTGAGAACCTTCCCTGCATGGCAAGCCTGGTTATGCAATTTTTCCTTCTCCTTCACAACTCGTGGCCGCCATCACAACCTCTGGAGCTATTTTCCTCACTCTTGAAGCCGTCATGATACAATGATTCTTGTTTGCTTTAATCTAGTTTCTCTCTTCAACGTGTTGTTTACAGGGTAAACCAACAATATCCGTCTTGAAAACTGCAAATATATGTCTTGGCATCTGTCCTCTAACAAGAGTTATCTTTTCATACATGTTCTTCCATCGTCTTATAATCTGGTGTCTTATGTTTTACCTTTTGAGTTTTTTCGCTGGAATCTGGAGATGTAAATCTGGACAAAATCGCTATTTTTTTGTTGTTTAAATTGCATTTCTGAATGCATAAATGGATTCAGCGTGTTGAAAAACACCTGGAGCACTTCCATTATACAAACTTTTAGTCACCCAAATCAAATCTATACAAACTTAGTCACCCGAATCAAATATCTACAGATCCAACCATTCTTCACCAAATTTTATGCAAAATCAAAGGAAAAAATCACTGGAAAAGAACCAAAAAGTAGAACTTTTATACTATGCTTTATGTATATCAAATTAAAAACTCATTTATTACTGGCCTGGTCATGCTATTATCAACCGTAAGAGAACATTGATTGTGGTGTTATTCTAAACTCATTTATTACTGGCCTGGTCATGCTATTATCAACCATAAGAGAACATTGATTGTGGTGTTATTCTTGCCTCGGGGTGCAGACTTCGTATTCCCAACACCTTTACTCTTGTAAACAACGCATTTTAAGTTTCAACAATTTTCCATAATCACTGTGCAGACTTTTCGGATACCCAGTTCCCTTTTTACACTTTAAACAAGGCATTTTTAAGTTTCAACATTCCATAAACATCATTAAACTATTGAATCTTGGATTAGGATATAATAACTTGCCACAGGGTCTTGACTTGTTTGCCTCGGATCAGATACTTTACACTGACCCTGGTTCCAGTGGTCTTGCCCAATGCTATGCCTCTTACCAGACAGCTTTCTTCAATGCATTTCTGGCGGTCATGGATAAGATGGGCAGTGTGGGTGATAACACTGGCACATAGTTATAGGTCAGGAAGAGATCCGATGTAGTCAATTGAATCAATCTGTTTGCCAGGTAATGGATATATGTGTTAAAAAAAAATGTAATACTAACACCTTTTCGGTTAGGGATTCCTTACAGCTTTCCTGTTCACAGTTTCCCTGGTATAGATTGAAAGTGGTTCATGAATTAAAAGATCATTTATCAGACTTGTGAAACTCCTGTGTTCATCATCATTGTAATGGAGCATTTGCTTCTGTCGTGCGAACAATAATCTGTCTGAGTTGATTTATTTGAAGGCAATTTGCCATTGTGTGGTAAATGAATGATTAATTAGCATATGCCTTGTGTTGCCGAGTCTACAGAAATTTAAACGGCTGAATCAACCGATTATTAAAAGCTACAAATCTTACAAACTACCTCTTCTCTGTAACATTTAAAGCACTGAAACACTGGAGAATATACTAACAAACATTTAAAGCACTGAAACGAAAGCTTCATAGTTCTTTAAAGGAAATCAACTTGTGAGGGCTTCGAAAGAGCAATTTATACAGAGAATAGCAGATCTCACAAACTGCCTCTTTTCTATAAACTTTAAAGATCCGAAACACTGAACAATAAATATACTAACCCTTTAACCTATAAATCCTTTACGCATTGCGCAACTAAGCCCTTAAGATGGCAGGTTCTAAGCAGCTTTTCCATTCATTACACGTGTTTTAATAGAATTGACTATTTTGGTATTAAAATAAGGTTTTGCAACCAAACTGTCCAGTAGGATAATACAAAATTTGTAAAAACCAATTGTCATGAGCACTGCAAAATATCTCAAACTTTCAGCACTGTTATCTACTAATTGCATTAGCCTTCGAGTTCTATAACTACCACCGTTATCTATTTGGTGAGAATATTGCTGTACAAATTGCTTAATAGAGGCCTTAGAGGGGAATGAGCCACTCACTATTTCACCTCAACTGCAGATCTTTTTTCCATTTCCAGCGTCTCAATTCTTCCCTGTAACATACCCATTCTTTCTTCCATTTCTTCAGTCCTCTGATTATTATTTTCCATGTTGATTTCAATCTACCTCTGCTTGTTTTTGCTTGACTCTACCTGAAGGTTGGTGCTTATTAGCTGCCTTTTCATTGCCTAAGCCTCCAATGTAGTCCTTCTCTCCCAATATTTCCTCCATCCTTCCCATTTCCAAGCATATAATGAAAGAAAATCACGAGCCTCTTTAATATGCCTCTCATATCTATGAATTCCCTTATGCAGGTTAGAATTCTTGCAGATCACATATCGTTTCAAGTGTCTAGGTGAATTGGGCACTGTTTCATTCCCACTTATCTTCCAAAGCAAATAGTCGAATCCATTCGTCTTCCACAACAAATTCTTCCCTGCAACATACCCATTCTTTTTTCCATTTCTTCAGTCATTTGATTATTGTTTTCCATGTTGATTTCAATCTACTTCTGCTTGTTTTTGCTTGACTCTACCTGAAGGTTGGTGCCTATTAACTGCCTTTGCATTGCCTAAGCCTTCCAATGTAATCATTCTCTCCCAATATTTCCTCCATCCTTCCCATTTCCAAGCATATAATGAAAGACAATCATGAGCCTCTTTAATATGCCTCTCATATCTATGAATTCCCCTATGCAGGTTAGAATTCTTGCAGATCGCATATTGTTCCAAGTGTCTAGGTGAATTGGGCACTGTTTCATTCCCACTTGTCTTCCAAAGCACATAGTCGAATCCATCCGTCTTCCAAAACACAAGGTTGACCTCCAAAACATAGAGCCAACTTCCAAAACATGAGTCCAATCCTATTGTGCAACCTCTACAACTCTCTTATTCTCAAACATTATACCACATTGTTTGACAACACATGTATTTCAACAGAGGACGAACACCTTCAATAACCACTCACATAACCGGATCAAATATCAACACGTCTGTTTTCATGTGGTAAAACCCCTACGGGGAAACATCCACGGTCCCAACCAACGCTGCCACTTGGAGCACTTTATTAATGCAAAGAAAAAGATTACAGAGAGATTTTACAAGAGTGTTTTTCACAATCAATCATCGACAAATGACCCTCCATGCTCTTTAAATAGAGATCATGGACCAATCGAGTGTTAAGCCATAGAGCAATGGCCATTAAGATCGAGGAGAGTATGAACCGTCGGATCACTCTATGTCGGGAAGATATCGTGATTGTCGAATTTCCTAACTACAAATGCATACTAATGCATACTAAAGAAACACACTAAGAAACACACTTTTACCCAACGACACTTTAGACCAAGTAGATTTTAACTAACTCCTAAGTGTTTAAATATCCGAACATCCCCCCTTAAGAACAACTTGGGATAGGATTGAAAGATTTACAATGGTGATACAATAGGAGAAGGGAGGAGGCATTAGAGCCTATCCCCCCTTAATGACAACTTCTTGAACTCCTAACATAGATCGAAGTTTGGAAAACTTCGCCTCTGTAAGAGACTTTGTGAAAATGTGTGTAACTTGATCTTCTGTAGGGCAAAAGAGCACTTCAATAACTTGGTCATGAATGAGATTTTTGATGAAGTGCATGTGTAGCGTGATGTGTTTTCTACGCTGATGTTGAACGGGGTCTTTGGCGAGCTTGATGGCACTCTGATTGTCGCACCAAAGGATGGTTGGATGCTGCTGCTGGAATCCAAACTCTGAAAGGATCTGTCGAAGCCACAAGGCTTCCTGACTTGCATTTACCGTTTCTTGGTACTTTGCTTCTACTAAAGAAAGTGCAATAGCTTGTTGTTTTTTACATGCCAAAGTGACAGGTCCTGAACCAAGGCTGAAAACATAACATGCAGTGGACTTCCGATCATCAGGGTCACCGACCCAATCTGAATTAGTGAAACCAACCAATAAAGGAGTTCCCCCCTAAACTGTAATGTATCCCGAACTAAATTGTACCATGAACATAGTGAAGTATCCTTTTAGCTGTGTTCCAATGGCTTTCATGGGGTGTTTGCATATACCGGGCAACAAGACCAACATCAAAGGAAAGATTAGGACGGGTATGAGTAAAGTATAAGAGGCTACCAACTAATTGACGATACAGGGTGGCATCAACTTCGGGAGAAGTACAGGTGGTAGTAAGCTTGACTCCAGACTGGAAGGGAGAAGGGGTTGGTTTACAATCGTCCATGTGAAAGCGACAAAGAAGGTCACAAGCATACTTAGACTGGGAAAGAAAAAAAATTTCATTGGTTTGCAAAATTTGGAGGCCAAGGAAATAGTGCAAAAAACCTAAGTCTGTCATTTCAAATTTCTTCTTAAGGCTGCTTTTTACATGGTTTAAAAATTTTGAGTCACTACCAATAAGGATAAGGTCATGAACATAAAGGACAAGGATTATGAAATGACTTTCTATTTTCTTGGTATAGACATTGGGATCAGAATGGCATCTAGAGAATCCAGTGGCAATAAGAAAGCTGTCCATTTTGGCATACCAAGCTTGGAGAGCTTGCTTGAGACCATAAAGAGATTTCTTAAGGCAACAAACAAGGCTAGAGTCATTCTGGACATAGCCAGGTGGTTGTTCCATGTAGATTTCTTCTTGCAAATAAAGAAGTCGGATCTGACATCCATCTGATGGACCTCCCATTTATGTGAGGCAACAAGGGCAAGAACAAAGCGGATGGACTTCATTTTGGATACAGGGGCAAAGGTTTCATTATAGTCAATTCCTTCAACTTGAGAAAATCCTTTGGCAACTAACCAAGCCTTGTGTCTTTCAA
>JASDQU010108038.1:63322-82284 GCA_032191745.1 Picea mariana
CGCTGGAATTGTGAACGTCTCCGACGCTGATATGAAGGATCACCGACAAGATCACCAGCTGCTTCTCGTGTTGAATGGACCCATCTAGGAAGCGGTGGAGTTGGTGTTGGTTCAAGTTCAAAGGACTCATCTGGAGGAAGGTGAGCAGGCGGAGGTGGATTTTCATCCTCACTGTCATCATCTGAAGAAGAAACCAGAACAGAAGAAGGCACAACCGCCGAAGATGGCTCGCAGGCCGAAGAAGGCACAACCGTCAAATTAGGCTCGTAGGCCAAAGAAGGCACAAACGCCAAATTAGGCGCGCAGGCCAAGATATTTTCATCAAATTTAACATCTCTTCTAATAATAATTTTATTACAATGTGTTTGAAGAAGTCTATAACCTTTGACATCTTCAGAATAACCAACAAATATACACTTCTCACTTTTAGGCTGCAATGCTTTCCTTTTCTCATTAGGAATGTGAGCCCATGCTATATTGCCAAATACACATAAGTGACTTACATCTGGTTTAATTTTAGTCCAAGCTTCTTCCGGTGTTATATTTTTAAGAGCCTTTGTGGGAGTGTGATTTACTATGTAATTTGCACAGTTGATGACTTCCGCCCAATACTTTAGACTTAATCCCTTAGATTGGATCCGACAATTAGCCATTTATTTTAATGTGTGGTTATTTCTCTCAACAACACCATTTTGTTGTGGTGTATATGGAACTTTGTGTTGCATTTGGATTCCCTATGTAGTGCAGTAACTTGCAAAATTATTGTTCACATATTCACCTCCATTATCTGTGCTTAACCTTTGACATTGATGTCCATATTGCTTTTCTACAAGGGCCTTGTAGGCCAAAAAATTGTCAAAAACTTCGCTCTTAAGTTTTAAGAAGTAAACCCAAGTACATCTGGAAAAGTTATCAATGAAATTTAAGAAATACGTGCATCTAGAAAAAAAAGGAGAAGAAAGTGGACCACACAAATCACTATGAACAAGCTGCAAATGACCCAAGGCGTGCCAAGAGGCACGCTTGTCAAAACTGTCCCGATGATGTTTGCCGAGAACACAACCGACACAAACACCATCTTTGCATGAAACAAGAGGAATATCAGTCACCATCTATTAATTACATAGTTGCTGCAATGAGCGATAGTTTAGATGACCAAACCGCTCATGCCAAAGTTTGCTCAAGTAGTTGTCAAACTTGTACAACCTGGTAATATCATCATCAATTCCAGTGGCAAGAACATGCTTATGATATTTTAGATCCTTGATTACAACTTGGTGAGGTGAAAACTCTACGGTTTTACCTTCACTTGAATAAGTGATTTGATATACTGATAAAAGGTTACAAGAAAGACTTGGAACACATAATACATCATTGAAATGACCAATTTCTACTTGAACTGTTCCAGATCCTTCAACACTAAGAGATTTAACATCACCAACAAATATTTTCTTGGTGTTACATTCATTGAGTGTAGAAAATATGTCTCTATCCTTATCCATATGATAAGATGCTCCATAATCAATAAGCCACTCATCAGAAGTAGAAGTAGAAGTTGTATTGAAGGAGAAACCATAAGTAGAAGTAGAAGTTGTATTGAAGGAGAAACCAGAAGCTGAAAGTGCATGTCCATGAGAAGAAGAAGAAGAAATAAAATCAACACTGATGTTGTGCTTCTTCATCGCTGCTTCTAAAGCTGTCATCTTTTTGAAACATTTGGACTCATCATGACCATCTTTATCACAAAAGTTGCAATGTCTGTCAGTCTTCTTATTTTTATATTTTGCTCATTTGTTTCCATTAGGAGCGGAAGCTGTTTGAGTGGGTTTGGGACCCTTATATTGCTTGTTGTTGTGGCGAGGATGTTGCTTCTTGGGATTCTTGGGTTTATCTTTCTGATGGACAACTAAGGCTTTGTTGGAGGTACCTGCAGTGTTGATCAATCCAAGTTGTACTAGCTTATTTTTCTCTCTAATAAAAGCATCACAAAAGTTCTCAAGACTGGGCTTTTGATACGCTGCCCCTAGAGCTTCTTGCATGGCATAAAAGGTAGATACACACACAAAATATGCACTACCTAGCTTAGAAAGAATAAGAGAGATGCAACGACCTTCGTCTATCTTTATCTTACATTCTTCACATAAAGTTCTGAGTGTTTTAAACTTAGATAGATAATCTTCAATGCAAGAAAAATCACTTGGACTTAAATTTAGTACTTGATTTTTTAACTATTGTGCTCGAATAATATTGTGTTTACCAAACACAGATTTAATTTTTTCCCAAGCTTCTTTGAGTTTATCAATTGATTGAAGGTGGAACCTTAAATCATGAGAGATGGGCATTTCGATTAATCCATGTGCTTTGTCATTCATATTATCCCATTTGGCTTTCTTATTAGCATCAGTGGGTGTTGTTTCCTTTTCCAAGGTAATCTGGTACAATCCTTTACTTCTTAATAAATCATCCATATGAGATTTCCATTGGAAGTAGTTGGTGTTGGTAAGTAAGAGATTACTTGTAGAATCCATATTAAATATGCAGATAATATGGATTTAAAAACTGAAACTGATGATCTGAATTGAAAAATCTGGAAACATTATGCGGTTTTTGTTGGGCACCCAATCGCGCTATCTTTCTGCTGCATTTCCATTACCCTTTTTGACCTTTTTTCACTTATTTACCTATGTTTACTATGCTAAACCTGTAAGGTAAATACCCCTGCCTTGTCTATTGGAATATTTTATTAATGAAATAAAGTCGCGGATTTTTTCCTATTCACAACACTAAAATGAATGTTTGACCACAACTTCTAGAGAACAGGAACCAAAGCTTCAACAACCCGCAACAGATCCACTATTCACAGCAACGACCAACCATAAGGAGGCCGCACAGCTGGAGTCGTAGATCCCTGAACTATTCTTGGGCATCTTTCTGATCTTGTCTATCTGGTATTGGTGCCGTTTCAACTAATGTATATTTTTGGGGATACGGTTACCATGTTTTGGGGAAAGAGGTTGTTCTCCCTCTCCATGTATAAAAGACGGTTTATTCCTGTAACTGGGGACGCCCCCATCGATATTGTAATAACCCTTTTCAGATTAATAAAGTATCATCTATTTTGCTGTTTTAATCTTCACTGTGACTAACGCAACCCTGATCAGAGAGTTGGGCCCGCTCTTCTAATCAGGTGCTGCGCCCTTCTATGTGTATTATTGATTAGTTTATGCTTGCTGTTACAGTGTTTTAATTCTTGTGATTGCTTTTCTGAAGTTGTAATTGATCTAGTTTCACAACAATGTTTTGAATCTTAATCGTGAACCCTTGGTCAGAACGGATTGTGCTCTTTCCCCTGCATATACCTTGCGCATTGCCTTGAAAGGATACACACCTAGATTGATAAATTAATGTAGGAAAAAGGGTGAATAAATTGTTCATACCTGGACACCAACATTTTGGCGCCGCTGCCGAGGAGGCTAACAAGGTGCAAGACAATGATCCGGACCAACCAGAGGGTCAATCTCTCGTCCTGGGGAGAGAACGAGTTTTCTCACTTTGCTTCAGGTCCTAAGCGTAGGTGTTATTTCCGCTTGTTTTTATTTTTGCTTTTCTGTTTTGGGCCACACTTTTACCCTAGGAAGGGAGGATTCTTTTGACACCCTGCTTAAGATTTGGAAAGTATTAGGTCTTCTTGTGGTGTGTGTTTGTTCCTGGTTCTTGTTCTGGGGAGGGAGGAGTCCTTTGACGCTGCTCCGGGCCTTGAACCTTAGACTCTTGTTTTTTTTTAGCCTCCTTTCTTTTTGTAAGTTCTTTTGTCTTGAGGAAGGAATGGTCCTTTGACACCTTACTTCAAGACTAAAGCATTGTAGGTTCATACCAAGACCTTCCATCATACCAACATTTTTATGAACAAAGAATCGAATAAGAGGGGCAGAGGGAGAGCCCCAAAGAGGGGAGGACCAGATTTGGGAAGAAAGACCTACATCCAACAGATTATAGCAAAGGATGAATCAGAAACATCCTCTCGCGCAGCCGTGAGACCAGGGGCACGAAGAGTGAAGTCCGAGGGACAATCAGTAGATCAACCAGCGCTATCTACATCATTCTTTGGTGATACGACACAACAGGTCCCTCCAACAGTTGAAGAAACATCTAGTAGTATACCTGACCAGGGAAATCTTATGCTGGTAATAGAGGGGGAAAAGGTCACAAGTAGAACCTTGATAGAGTCAGACCACTTCAGTAAGAGAGAGGAGGTTGTAGCTGAGGGATCTAGTCATCAGGATGCAGGAGAAGGGAATGAAGGAGTACTTGCATCACCAAAGGACCGGGGAAGTGCTGCTAAAGCAACTCAGATCCAAGTGGTAAGGAAGCCTCAACCATCTTCTACAGAGCCTGTTGAAATACCTAGTGGTTATTGGAAGATATTTATGGCTCCCACAACCTCCACTATCGAGTTTCCAATTGGGGATCTGGGAGATGGTGCGCCCACAAAGCCTATTCCATTAGCAGCCTTACCAAACTTTCATGGGCTTGTTTCAGAAGATCCCGACACATTTCTATTCGAGTTTGACATAGTGTGCCGGGGGTATGATTACACGACGAAAGCCCAAAAGTTAAAAATTTTTCCTTCTACATTAAAAGGAACGACTCTGCGATGGTTCATGGGCCTTGGAGGAAGCTCTATTTCCACATGGGATGATATGCGGACAACTTTTCTGGAAAAATACCATGATTACTGTAAATCCCGTAACATTAAGGATGAAATTTTCAAGTTCACACAAAAAGAAGACGAGAGCTTGGAAGATTGTGTGGAAGGATTCAAGTACACCTTACAGAGGTCAGGTCACTCTGACCTGGATAAGGAAATTTTAAAAATTATCCTCCTTCGATCTTTCCGTGAGGACTCGATGGAACTATTGAACATTGTGGGAAAGGGAGACATCTCTAAGGAAAGCTTCGAAGGTATCTGCGAACTATGCATTCAGTGCTCGAGGGGGCTTGCAAGAAACAAACAAGGGATTCGCTCAGCAAAAGGGTCTAGCGGAGGTGTTACGAAAGAAGAAATCAGAAACCTGCTAGACAATTTGAGGACGAATATCCTCAGCACCCTATTGGCACAGATGGATACGTTGCAAGTAAAACAGAAGCAGCTGGAATTGGACAGGACCATGGCGATATTTTGCCCGAAGTGTAGAAAGAAGCATCCAGAGAGGGAATTTCCACTAAACTCCATAGAGGAATGTGCAATCTGCGAGCTGAATCATGCAACAAGCTCATGCCCCTCTCTGCCAGGCTTGAAAGCAGTATTTCAAGGGACGAGGAAAGACATGGAGCAACTGTACCTCATGGGGTCTAGAAAGCCATGGCAGCCTAGACCACCGATGGGAAATCAAGGTATGTACTCAGATCTATCTCAGTATTTCAATAATTTTAATATGAATCCTTAGTCCATGCCCTATCCTTCCATGTGGCCACAATACCAACTTCCACCTTGGCAGCAGTGAACCCTCAAGCTAGTTCGAGCTCCCCATGGGCTCCAACTTGGCGAGGATCCCCTCCTGGGCAGTTTCCTCAGTAGATGCCACAACAACAACTCCAACTGCCCTCTAATGTGCCTCCGGGTAATCAACCTACCCGTCCTCAACTTCCAATCCAACCCGATCCAAATCCTAATAATAAGGGAGCTCATCACGCTGGCATTCTTAACCTACCTTCATATAGCATTTCCACCGCAGAGTTGTATGAAATGAATCTACGATCAGGGCGGACAGTGAATGTTCAACCTCCTCCAGTTACCATTGAACAACTCGATAGTGAAGGTAAGGAATCAGAACCAATTAATAAAGAGCCAAAACAAACTGATAGAAACCAGGCGCCTCCTGTAAAACAACATCAATTTGAACCACCTTACCTAAAGAGACTAACTTTGAGTAAATCAAACCCTCGAGCTGAATTTGATTTATTAGGAGAATTGCAGAACTTATTTGTTAAAATTCCCTTGTTACAAGCTATGAAGGATGTGCCAATATATGCAAAGACTCTTAGGGAATATTGTTCAAAGAAACCTGCAAAGAAATCCAAAGACCCCCCTACCATTCATGTTATGGGAAAATTATCAGATTTCGTGATGGGAAAGTCAATGCCTGAAAAGTATGGAGATTCGAGGAACCCAATTCTGACAGTACAAATTAATGGGGTACAGATTCCGAATATGCTGGTAGACCTGGGTGCTGCCATCAACGTTATCACCACTGAAACCATGCATGCATTAGGTCTTCGTAACTTGAAACATACACCTACAATATTTGAATTGGCAGACCGATCTATAGTCAAACCTGTAGGAAAGTTGGAAGATGTAACAATTTCAGTGGATTCATGGCACTATCCCATAGATTTCCTGGTCTTACAGACGCAATCTTCGGTGGGCGGCCATCCTTTGATTTTGGGTAGACCATGGCTGGCTACTGTAGATGCTTACATTGGGTGCCGAACAGGGCACACAGTTATTTCAAATGGGCACAACATTAAGAACTTAGTGTTATACCCACCTGCAGAACCAAATCCATCCATAAAACCAGCAGGTGGCAAATTTTTTTTATCTAGGAAAGAGCCCGAAACGGAAAATGAGGAATTGAGACTAGTCCTCACTATTGGTCAAGCCCTTCGGTTGAAAATGGAATCGGAAGATGATGTAATCACCTCCTTTATGGATGATCCTTGCTATGTTCCTGAAACAAATCAACAAAACCTAGAATCTATCCTAAGCTGTGAAACTCAGGAAACAATTGAAACAACAGAAGGATCAGAGGAGCTACCTGTTGATACACCCAGTGAAAGTGTCCCAGTGGAATTAGAACCAGGAAAAACCCTGAATATTAATCCAAACCTATCAAAATCCCAGAAGAAGCAACTCGTGGATGTCCTTCGGAAACAAAAAGAAGCCTTTGCCTGGGATTATTCAGATATGGAGGGGATTTCTGCTAATTTATGTACCCATCATATATACATTAAGGAGGATTGTTGTCCTATGAGACAACCTCAGAGAAGGATGAACCCCGCATTAAAAAATGTTGTGAAAGAAGAACTTCATAAATTACTGGATGTAGGTTTTATTTACCCCATCTGAGATAGACAATGGGTCTCCCCATTAGTAATGGTCCCCAAGAAAAATGGTAAATGGCGGATATGCGTGGATTATTGAGAATTAAATAAGGCAACGCAGAAAGATCATTTTCCCTTGCCATTTATTGATCAAGTTTTGGACACATTGGCTGGCAAAAAGATTTTTTCTTTTCTAGATGGGTTTAGTGGGTATAACTAGATCCAGATAGCTCCTGAAGATCAGGACAAAACCACTTTCACATGCCCCTGGGGAACATTCGCATACCGGGTCCTTCCTTTTGGCCTGTGTAATGCTCCTGCAACGTTCCAGAGGGAAATTTTGGGAATCTTCTCTGATTTGGTAGATGTCAGCGTTGAAATTTACATGGATGACTTTACTCCATATGGGGATTCATTTTTTGAAGGGCTGAAAAATTTAGAAAAAGTTCTCGAAAGGTGTATACAAGCGCGTGTCTCTCTCAGTACGGTAAAATGCCATATGATGATGGAGGAGGGAATTGTTCTGGGACATTTTCTCTCAGCTAAGGGAATCCGTATGGACCTAGCAAAGATAAAGGTAATTCTGCATTTCCCGACACCCAAAACGCCCACGCAGGTACGCAGCTTTATTGGTTGTGCTGGTTATTACAGGGGTTTTATAGAAAATTTTGCTAAAGTAGCACATCCACTTTTTCAATTACTAACAAAAGATTCAGATTTTGTGTGGACAGAGGACTATGATGTAGCCTTTACGAGAATTAAGGAATTGGTCTGTAGCACTCAGATCCTTAGAGGGCCAGACTGGGCATTACCTTTCCATATTCATACGGATGCTTCCCAGACAACGATTGGTGCAATATTAGGACAACAAGAGGACAGAGTACCATACGCAGTTTACTATGTTAGTAAGAATTTGTCTCCTGCTGAATTAAACTACACAGTGACTGAGAAAGAGTTCCTTGTTGTCATTTACGCCATCAACAAATTTTGGCACTACATTATCGGGTATCCTACCTTTGTGCATACTGATCATGCAGCTATCAGATATTTAATGAATAAACCTGTTACCCCTGGTCGTATCACAAGATGGCTTTTGCTACTACAAGAATTTGATATTACTATAGTAGATAAACCAGGAAAGGACAATGTGGTTGTAGATTTCTTATCTAGGATAGAACATGATGGTAAGAATACACCAATTGAAGATAATTTTCCAAATGAACATCTTTTTGCAGTATCTGCTAACACTCTGTGGTATGCAGATATTGCTAATTATCTTGCTACAGGGAAGGTGCCTCGTCATCTGTCATATAAGGAGCAAAAGAAGATTATTCACCAGAGTACCCGATATTCATGGATGGCAGGATATCTCTTTCATATAGGGGTTGACCAACAGATTCGACGTTGTGTGGCAGAAGATGATATCTATGAGACACTGAAGGCTACACATGATGGACCCCGTGGAGGACATTTTGCAGATAAAAGAACAGGTCACAAAGTGTTGCAAATGGGATATTACTGGCCCTCCATATTTCGTGATTCTCAGGATTATGTTCGAAGGCGTGATAGCTGCCAACGGAAGGGACAACTTGGGAAAGCAGATGAAATGCCTCTACAACCCCAAATAGTCCTTGAACCATTTGAGAAATGGGCCATTGATTTTGTTGGACCCTTCAACCCACCTTCTCATCAGAAAGCTTACATCCTGGTCTGCATTGATTATGTAACTAAATGGGTGGAAGCCAGAGTGGTCACAAGAGCAACAGAGCAAGTAATGGCAGACTTTCTTTTTGAAGAAATATTTGCCTGATACGGTACTCCAAGGGAAATTGTATCGGATGGAGGATCACAGTTCACATCTCACATGATAGGAAAGCTGATGCAGAAATATTGGGTCAAACATAGAGTGACAGCCCCCTATCACCCCCAGGCGAACGGACAAGTAGAAAGCACAAACAAAGTATTGGAAAATATCTTGACAAAGACAGTAGCAAGTCATCGTCGGGACTGGGCACAAAAACTTCCAGAAGCTTTATGGGCATACATAACAACATGGTGGAACACAACTGGGTTTTCTCCATTCGAATTAGTCTATGGGAAATTCCCCTTGTTTCCGGTGGAATTTGAGATCAGTACACTCAGAACAACTCTAGAAGTAGGCCTAGACCTATCAAAAGCACAAAAACACTGACTGGAACAGCTGAATGAGTTGGACGAGATTCGGTCAGTAGCTGTCCAGAAGACCACTACTGTTCAACAACAGAGAATGAAATGGCATGATAAATTTATCAAAAGTAAGGTGTTTCATGTGGGAGATTGGGCATTACTTTACGACTCTCGATTTAAGGATTTCAAAGGCAAGATTCACACTTGCTGGATGGGGCCATATCAAATGGACACAGTGTTCGACAATGGAACGATTAGATTAATTACAATAGATGAGAATCATACCTCGTTCTTAGTAAACTGACACCGTCTAAAACTTTACCACCGTTCAGCCTCTAGAAATGCCTTTGTCAAACACCTTTCTGATTCATCTGATTTAATGGTTGTTGGAATGAAGGACACTCTCACTCTGTTTAAAAAAAATAAAAAAATAAAAAAATTGTTATTTCTTACTTGTTTGTATTTTGCAGGAATAACAAAGTAATATGGCTAGGAGAAATGTAACACTTGGCGCTGTTACTCCACCAGTGCTGCTATAAAGATGTTGTTGTTACTCCACTGGTGTGTGTTGTTACTCCACTAAGTGTTGTTACTCCACTAGTGTTGTTACTCTGTAACTGTTGTTACTCCGCAACTGTCGTTACTTCGTCGATGCTGTTACTCCGCAACTGCTGTTACTCCGCCGGTGCCGTTACTCCGCCGATGCTGTTACTCCGCAACTGATGTTACTCCACCAGTTCCATTACTTCCTAACTGCCGCTACTCTGTCGTCGCCGTTACTCCGTCGTCGTTGTTACTCGCTGTCGCTATTACTCCTTGCTGCTGTTACGCCCTGTTGCCATTACTTCGTCAGACATTTTGTTGTTACTCCACCATAAGGTAGGTCCCCAGGTAAGTCTCCTCCAACTTTTATGGATTTAATTAAAATATTCCAAAAAGACATCAAAACGTGCCGTGGACGACCGTAATTAAGTTGGGGGAGAACCGTCATAATCAACAATGACGTACCACGAAAAAGCATTCATGACACACGATCCTCACGAAACAGAATCCAATGATTTCGGTACTTCGTAATCATAACTTTGATGTGTTGGAATGCGTATTCGTACATGCAGAGTCATAATCAGTCACCTCCCCAACACGCTGCATTAAATCTCTGAAATATCCAACAGTACCACCATAACCTGTCATCATTTTCAAACGTACCAGTACTGTTTCATTCGTTGTCCCCAAAAGTGACCATGACGTTATTTTAGTTGCCAACGGTTTGGAGCCCTATCATTCTCCCCTGCCAGCTAACTGCATTCGTCGTGCTGACCCCGCCTCTATAGTAATGGGTGGACGATCTGTGCGGCATGAACCTGAAGATACAACGAGAATTCAGAACAATCAAGAGGTATGGAAGGTCTTTGAGAACGTAGGCTGGAATGTTTACTTTGATAGGTTGAGAGGGTCGAACGAAGAAATTGCAGCAGAATTTGCACTCAACTTGGGAGAAGAAAGCTCTCAAGTCCGCGGAATTGAAATCCCTGTGACAGAGGAAGCCATTGCAGAAGTCAGTGGGCTCCCTCAAAACGGACAATGATGGTTTTCAAGAAGGACTGTCCTTTTGGAGTTTCCCGAAGCCTTTTTACAGGCGAGAGAAAGCATCGTGCAGAAGGGTCGAGGATACGACCGAAACTCGCTACCGCATCCATGGGGAGGAGTAGCAGAGTTCGTAATGAAATATATGACTTGCGAAGGGAGATTCTCCACCATATTCAAATACCATCTCCGAATACTAACTCAGCTGCGATTTCCCCAAGCAGAGGCTTTCTCACTGAATGTGCCTTATTTCTTATTAAGAAGCCTTCACCTAATGGCACATTCGGCTCAGGGGTCGCGACAAGTATTGAAGGTCATCACCCACCATGGGCTGGTTCAGCTGTTAGTAATGAATGCCATCAGATGAATCCTGATCCCATGGGAACTGTTTCAGGATTCCACAGAGGAAGGAGTAGTAGCCGCTATGGCTGCTAGGGAAGATGAACCAGAAGCCATGGAGGGGGAAAATGCAGGAGAAGATGATTATGTTGACTAGGAGGAACCAGATATGGAGATGGAATCTGAAGAATTTGAAGAAGAGGTTGCTCCCTAAGAGCAAGCTGAAACCATGGAACCAATGGAAGATGCGGGAGTTGACACAAAAAGGCCCACTAGTACCACGATCGAGGCTGTCCCACAAGAACCAGCCTCGCCTGTGGAACTAGCAGAGCAATTTGATAGCATGATAACCATAGAGGCAAGGCCACAACAAGCAAGAGTGGGTGAATTGGTCGATATTGCGACTGAGGGTACCCCACAAGGACCTCTTGCCACCATGGAGCCAATGGAGGAGGATAACCCAAATGAAGAAGAGGTCATGACCACCCCGACCATAGAACCCATGGAAGAGGAGGAATGAGGAAAAGAAGGGCTCGGAGCTAGGGAATCCATGGAACCCGTGGAGGAAGTGCTGGGAGAACTAGGGCATGAGGTTGGCGCTGACCCACAAGAACCAGCGTCGACCTCGGGACTGAACATTGAAGATCTCTGTCAGTTCTCCTTTTTCCCCTCTATCCCAAGAGGAGCAAGGCTAACTCATTCCCCTCGGCGCACAGAAGAAGATCTCGCCATTCCTCCAGCTTTGAAGTTATCACAAAGGCCACAACCTTGTGGGGTGGATGCTACTCAAGCGACAGGCACTTCGGAGCCTGAAAAGAGAAAAGAGGTGAAGGTCCCTGAGGTTGGAGAACCAGGAAGGATTCCAATAGACACATTAGCAGGAGAGCATCTCGCAAAGGCACCACCGGTCGCGGTGAGCGCACAACAAGAGGAAGTAGCCGTTGGCGAAGAGGAGGGACCAAGTGAAGCGGTCCCGACGAATGAGCCAATGGAAAAGCCAGGCGAGAAGGTCGTGAAGCAAGAAATTAAAGAGACAATGCGACTTAAGATGGAGGTCAGGAAACTGAGGAAGCAGGTACACAAAATGCAGAAGCAGATGAAGAAATACAAGTAGCAAGCTAGAAAGTCCAAAGCCATAGGAGTAGAAGCAGAGACTAAGATGGACTAGGTAGCCACAACCTCTATTGCTACTCAAACAGACCCAGTCGAGCGATTGTTTGAAGACCGTGAGTATGCCTTAACGACCGAAGTGCAGACTTGGAAATCTATTGCGGCTGAGTATCAAAATGAGGTCAGAAGAACTCAGGAACGAGCCTCCACAACCATTTTTGAATATGTGGAGAGTATAGACATCATGAGATTAAAGCATGTGAAGCAACAACTCAAGATGGAGCAGCTGGAAAAGCAAGTGGCAGAGCTGAAATCTGATAAGGAGCAGATGTTTAATTTGACGCAAGAGGTGATGGCATGTCGCCCCCCTGCTTCTTGTTATTCTTTATTCTTACATGAATGTTTTCTTGTATTCTGCATGGAGAGCATAAAAACCGAGATTAGTTATGAAATAGAAGGTGGTGTACAATTCGTCCGAATAATGAGGAACCACGACGTGCCAACTCAGCATTTGATGTGTGAGTTTTACTTGCATGGGTATCTGTTGCGCCTGGACAGAGAATTCAACCCAGTCCCATATGTGGGGGACATTCATTTAAGGGCCCTCACCTCTTACACTTTTAATCAGATCAGCTGGCAGAAGGCTTTTAACACATTTGAATCCAATCAGGTTACAAAGCCATTTATAGTAAGAGGAGAACATGAGAGGTCAATCACCATGTTCACTAAACACAACACCTTTTTGGGAATTGAGGGGAACATAGACAGAATGTTGAGGACACAAAATTGGTGCCTTGATCTTTATGTCAGGCAATTAGTCACATTTCAAGATGAGGTCCTTGATTGCTGTCAGAAAAGGTGGATGATGTCACTTACATCTGTCCGGAACAGGGAACCTTTGGGGCACCAAATTTTGCACGTGTACTCCCCAGAGTGCCCAGATATGTGGCATGTGTCTGAGCATGCAGGGTCCAGTGGATGGGAATCTGGTTTCAATTTCCCACTATTTGGTTGCCAGTATAAAATTACACTCCAGCGTATAATGTTTCGGAAGATTGGTGGAAAGAAGTCCTCCTTTCAAACAGTTTTAAAGTTCCAGGGACATAGATGGCCAGAGAATATGATCTCGCCCATCTTCAGGAAGCCAATAGTATGCGAAATCCAGACCTGCGGAGGCGACGAACTGCATGAGAGCATGCAGAAGGCTAGTTGGGGGGAGATGTTGGGCACCAAATCAGGATATCTTTCTGCTGCATTTCCATTACCCTTTTTGACCTTTTTGCACTTATTTACCTATGTTTACTATGCTAAACCTGTAAGGTAAATACCCCTACCTTGTCTATTGGAATATTTTATTAATGAAATAAAGTCGCGGAGTTTTTCCTATTCGCAACACTAAAATGAATGTCTGACAGTAGCTTCTAGAGAACAGGAACCAAGGCTTCAACATCCCGTAGCAGATCCGCTATTCACAACAACGACCAACCATAAGGAGGCCACGCAGCTGGAGTCACAGATCCCTGAACCATTCTTGGGCATCTTGCTGATCTTGTCTATCTGGTATTGGTGTCGTTTCAACTAATGTATATTTCTGGGGATACGATTACCATGTTTTGGGGAAAGAGGTTGTTCTCCCTCTCCATGTATAAAAGATGGTTTATTCCTGTAACTGGGGACGCCCCCATCGATATTGTAATAACCCTTTTCATATTAATAAAGTATCATCTATTTTGTTGTTTTAATCTTCGTTGTTACTAACACAACCCTGATCAGAGTGCTGGGCCTGCTCTTCTAATCAGGTGCTGCGTCCTTCTGTGTGTATTATCTATTAGTTTATGCTTGTTGTTACAATGTTTTAATTCTTGTGATCACTTTTCTGAAGTTGTAATTGATCTAGTTTCACAACAATGTTTTGAATCTTAATCGTGAACCCTTGGTCAGAACGGATTGCACTCTTGCCCCTGCATATACCTTGCACGTTGCCTTGAAAGGATACACACCCGGATTGATAAATTAATGTAGGAAAAAAGGGTGAATAAATCGTTCATACCTGGACACCAACAATTTTAAAAAAAATGACACTTAAAACGGATTTCGGATGTGAGAGTTATGCCCTTTAAAAAAAAGACATAAACGATAACTAAAGGACCACATGGTGGTGTAAGTTGTTTTATGAAGTGACCCACTTTTATAAAGAGAAGTGGGGATCACTTTTACAAAAAAGGTACTTCATGCAAAATAAATAACTCTAAAATAAAAGACTAAAGCTACTTATAGTGATTCACTTTTATACTTGAAGTGAAATACACTTTACAATTTTAGCACAAACTTTTTCAAAAAAAAGTAACAAAAGAAAGACTTGAACTCAAGACCTCTAACTTAATAAGACAACTTTTAACCAAATGGTCTAGCAAAACATATTATATTTTTTTACAAGAGGATTGGGGGTGTTGTTTTTGTTGTTGTGGAAGATGGTCTTGGAGAGCGTGCTAAAAAAAATCTCTTTTCACACAAGAAAAATATATCGTTTCTCGATGACAACAAGGATCAGATCTCGGTTAGCTTACCCGGAAGATGCACATTTTCCTATATGTTTTTGATTTTCCGAGATCGCACATGGCGCGAGGCAAAGAGAATATGTAGATCTAAAAGAGTATCAACCCAGAAAAAAATAATATCAAACTGAAATAAAACCAAAATAATACTTTGCAAAAATTAAAAAAATGCGTATTCAGGCTTTATACCTCCGGATCTGACTGTAATGGCCATATCTTGGGCAAACAAAAACCTTTTCGATTGAAACGAAAAATGTTCCTGACTAAAACGAGTGCTCCAGACGCAGTGGAACAGTCCTCTCAGCCCAAAAATGTACGTAAATGACAAAAAATGGAGATGAGACAACTCAGCTTCATGATCTCGATCTACAACATGAGCCGGTCTTCAAATGTCGTGTTATGATACCATGTTCGACAACACAGGTATTCCAACAAAGAAAGAACACCTTCAGTAACCACTCACTTAACCAGATCAAAGATCAACAGACCGATGTTTTCACATGGTAAAACCCCTACAAGGAAACATCCACGACCCCAGCCAACGCGACCACTTGGATCTGTTTATTAATGCAAAGAAAAAGATTACAAAGAGATTTTACAAGAGTTTCTCACAATCGATCATTGGAAAATGACTCTCCATGCTCTTTAAATAGAGATCATGGACCAATCGGGTGCTAAGCCATAGATCAATGGCCGTTAAGATCGAGGAGAGTATAAACTGTCAGATCACTCTATGTCGGGAATATACTGTGACTGTCGGATTTCCTAACTACAAATGCATACTAAAGAAACACACTAAGAAACACACTTTTACCTAACGACACATTAGACCAAGTAGATCTTAACTAACTCCTAACTGTCTAAATATCCTAACACACATGAGAATGCTTGTCCCATCCTTAGTCACCTACGACAAAGTGTGTGATAAGCATAGGAAGAGGGAGCCTTAATTAACCATGTACAAGCCTCCAAGATCACAACTTGTCCTTTATATCCATATGCCTCAACCTTATGTTTAAGATTAGCAAACGTTTCATGGAAAGTAGCAAAGTACTAAACCCCTTGCTTCATTTGCTTGTTTATATGCAGATGAGTTACGTAGTTTCAAGACATGATAATAATCAATGAATTCAAAGATTTTTATTATTTTTTGATCATTATTAACTATCCTACGCAGCCAAGTATCTAGAGGAATTGATTAATAATGCATTTGACGAATTATTCTAGTGGAATCCCAAATAACTATAACAATGCCGATACTTCTGCCTGATTGTTAGTGGTCTTGCCTAATTCCCATGCGTAGAAAATTTCTTGCTTTCCCTTGGGATCAAGAATGATTCTCCCACACTTGTCACCCTTAATTTGCGACCTTTTATCATTTTTTTAGTACATGTAATGCATTTCCTAGCAGAACCCACTAGATACTTCCCCTCATTCCAAGGATGGTCAACAATCAACAATTGGTTCATGAAGAGAGCAAGTATGTCACAAAGCGTGATTTGAACCTAGGCAAGAGTGGACAACAACTTTCCTCTTAGCCACTCAAGCTATACCCAATTAACATGTCCTTTGATCTAATCATGATGCCAAAGAAAATTTTTCTTCATCCTTGTTAATTTGCTTCTTGTACCTATCCATATGAACTAATGAACATTATCATCGTCCCCGTTCTCCCCTTTTTCAACATTACTAATAGGGAAGGGTCAACGAGTACATGATCTTTGTGGAATTTTCTCCTCAAATTTAATGTAGTGCATTAATTTTCTCCTCAAAATATATGACCCTTTATTTCAACGTAGTGCATGAATTTTCTCCTCAAATTATATGATCCTTTATTTCAATATAGTGCATCAAATTTGCTCGTTAGTCTAATTATGAGACTTTTATGTTCTTAAGTTTAAACTTTTAATATTAAATATGACAATTATCTTTAATCGATTTTGTATTCCCTACTTAGATTTTAACATTACTAGTTATTTTGTAAGGATACTTGGTGGTGATTTTTGCCTTCAAGTACTGCACATGAAGAATTTGGTGGTGATTTTTGCCTTCAAGTAATGCACATGAAGAAAGTAGAATTTCATGTCCTGAACTCGAATTTAATAGATTTAGCATTTTTTAAAATTTTGGCGTTTCAACATAGGTGAAATGAACCAATGTAATCTTTCTCCCACGATTCCCATGGAGTTGGATATTACACCACTAGAAGATAAAACCTAAAAGTTATAGAAGATGAACTTGATCATGATTCAATTTAATAGGTGGTTTGTTTTTATGCCTTGTTATTCCCGGGGAGGTCAACCACTGCCCAAATTTGAAAAGGCCTCCCCAAATTTTGAGGAAGGCCATTGCAATTTGATTCAAGTAACCTTCTCAAATTGAAGGAGGAAGGAGGAGTTACTCGAATTCAAGGAAGCTTCCTCCAATTTCACTTATATTTTAAAGTGATACTTATTTTAAAATAGTTTTTATATTTATATTTTTGGTAAAATTTAAAATACAATAATATTAATTCTTTAAAAAGAAGAAGAGATTAATGTTAAACATCTTGAATTTGTAGCATAATAATACAAAAATGTAGGGTTTGATCTAAAATTTTATGTTTTGAAATTGTCAAAAAAAAAACTTGGAACTTAATTACTAAAAAGGTGTGATAATCAATACTAGTATAATTTCTACAGTAGGTGTCAAATTTAAACAAAATTTGCATAACATTAATGATAAGTACTAAATGAAGGTATGCTCATTGTTAGCTTCCTCTTGGTTCTCTAGAATAGCTTGAAAAGTCCTGGTCCATGTCCATCATGTCAACATCACCATGTTGTTGAACGATCTCTTCTTTTTTAATCTCCCCAACCATTGATCGAATAGAGAGTTTGAAATTTGAGGTAGTAGAGTTGGCACTTCTAGTCAAATTTACAACCATTTATCGAAGAAGAGTAGCACACTCAACATGAAGGGATTCAATTTGTCTCTTATGACCGTGCAAAGTTTCCAAAATAAAAGCATATTCATTATTTATAACTTCCTCTTTTTGATTATCCATGCTTAGAGAGTAGTGCTTGACAAAGATCCTCAAGGATACCAGCAGAGTGTGTGCCATGAAATTCAACAAGCCCCCAGAGCAATATCCCATGAGCCACCAAGTGAAAAATTCAAACTAGGATCCTAAGTTCATGGTTGTATTGAAGCCCCAAGACATGGGGAAGGAAAAACTCAATTCAAAATAGCTTGGAACAAAGCAGACCACTGTAAGACAAGAAACCACTGAACTGCACCAACAAACATTCTAGAATATCCCTCTAAAACTATTATCCCACTTGCATAAATCATAAGTCATTTCCTACTTGAATAACCTACTCCAATATTAAACTACAAGTCTGTGAAGGTACCAAAGGGATAATGCACATTAAATGCTGAATTCCATGAATTAATCACCCTTGCCATATGGTTTCCATGCAATGCCTGTTCATAACTTTGGAATAAAAGATTAATGAATGGGGAAGTTGATACCCTATTTTTTATTCTAAGAATTCCACAGTCTAAGCTAGAGGCCATGTTATCCAATTAGTTTGCTTGATGATTAAGCTCTCTTAATACACGATAATACTCTATAGATTCAAACCTATTGGCTTCCTTCCACATTTTTCGGATAATCCTTACTAGAGAGGAGGAATTATGCACCATTTTGATAATGATTAAACTTTTAATTTTCCTTGCATCCAAGTAGCTTTAACCCCTAAAAAATAACCAATGAATTAACTTGGTTATTTGTCACTTTTCCCAAGCCCCAATCAAAGGTTATTTGTTGGTTTCCCTTGGGATTCAGGAGAATCCTCCTCCATTTTCCACCCTTATTACACTATTAAATTTGAATGCTAAAACATCTTGAAAATAATCTTAATGAGGTAATGTGTTTATATATTTAAAAATATAATAATTTTACTAATAAAAACTATATATTTAATTTAATAAAAATGCTTCACTTAATAAATTAAGAGGATTATTTTTTTTATTAAATACTGATGGTATTGGATTTTCTAAATCTTTTAAATAAAGAATAATATGTTAAAGATTATGGTGTTTAAAGAAATAAATATAGTTGAG
>JASDQU010108038.1:82334-102028 GCA_032191745.1 Picea mariana
CATCAGGAATGTGAGCCCATGCTATACTGCCAAATACACATAAGTGACTTACATCTGGTTTAATTTTAGTCCAAGCTTCTTCCAGTGTTATATTTTTAAGAGCCTTTGTGGGAGTGCGATTTACTATGTAATTTGCACAGTTGATGGCTTCCGCCCAATACTTTAGACTTAATCCCTTAGATTGGATTAGACAATTAGCCATTTATTTTAATGTGTGGTTATTTCTCTCAAAAACACCATTTTGTTGTGGTGTATATGGAACTTTGTGTTGCATTTGGATTCCCTGTGTAGTGTAGTAACTTGCAAAATTATTGTTCACATATTCACCTCCATTATCTGTTCTTAACCTTTGAATTTGATATCCATATTGCTTTTCTACAAGGGCCTTGTAGGCCAAAAAATTGTCAAAAACTTCGCTTTTAAGTTTTAAGAAGTAAACCCAAGTACATTTGGAAAAGTTATCAATGAAATTTAAGAAATACGTGCATCCAGAAAAAAAAGGAGAAGAAAGTGGACCACACAAATCACTATGAACAAGCTGCAAATGACCCGAGGCGTGCCAAGAGGCACGTTTGTCAAAACTGTCCCGATGATGTTTGCCGAGAACACAACCGACACAAACACCATCTTTGCATGAAACAAGAGGAATACCAGTCACCATCTATTGATTACATAGTTGCTGCAATGAGCGATAGTTTAGATGACCAAACCGCTCATGCCAAAGTTTGCTCAAGTCATCGCTATGAGCAACCCAAAGTTGTCTAACTTGTACAACCTGGTAATATCATCATCAATTCCAGTGGCAAGAATATGCTTATGATATTTTAGATCCTTGATTACAACTTGGTGAGGTGAAAACTCTACGGTTTTACCTTCACTTGAATAAGTGATTTGATATACTGATAAAAGGTTACAAGAAAGAGTTGGAACACATAATACATCATTGAAATGACCATTTTCTACTTGCACTGTTCCAGATCCTTCAACACTAAGAGATCTAACATCACCAACAAATATTTTCTTGGTGTTACATTCATTGAGTGTAGAAAATATATCTCTATCCTTATCCATATGATAAGATGCTCCAGAATCAATAAGCCACTCATCAGAAGTAGAAGTAGAAGTTGTATTGAAGGAGAAACCATAAGTAGAAGTAGAAGTAGAAGTTGTATTGAAGGAGAAATCAGAAGCTGAAAGTGCATGTCCATGAGAAGAAGAAGAAGAAATAAAATCAACACTGATGTTGTGCTTCTTCATCGCTGCTTCTAAAGCTATCATCTTCTTGAAACATTTGGACTCATCATGACCATCTTTATCACAAAAGTTGCAATGTCTGTTAGTCTTCTTATTTTTATATTTTGCTCCTTTGTTTCCATTAGGAGCGGAAGCTGTTTGAGTGGGTTTGGGACCCTTATATTGCTTGTTGTTGTGGTGAGGATGTTGCTTCTTGGGATTCTTGGGTTTATCTTTCTGATGGACAACTAAGGTTTTGTTGGAGGTACCTGCAGTGTTGATCAATCCAAGTTGTACTAGCTTATTTTGCTCTCTAATAAAAGCATCACAAAAGTTCTCAAGACTGGGCTTTTGATACACTGCCCCTAGAGCTTCTTGCATGGCATAAAAGGTAGATACACACACAAAATATGCACTACCTAGCTTAGAAAGAATAAGATAGATGCAACGACCTTCGTCTATCTTTATCTTACATTCTTCACATAAAGTTCTGAGTGTTTTAAACTTAGATAGATAATCTTCAATGCAAGAAAAATCACTTGGACTTAAATTTAGTACTTGATTTTTTAACTATTGTGCTCGAATAATATTGTGTTTACCAAACACAGATTCAATTTTTTCCCAAGCTTCTTTGAGTTTATCAATTGATTGAAGGTGGAACCTTAAATCATGAGAGATGGGCATTTCGATTAATCCATGTGCTTTGTCATTCATATTATCCCATTTGGCTTTCTTATTAGCATCAGTGGGTGTTGTTTCCTTTTCCAAGGTAATCTGGTACAATCCTTTACTTCTTAATAAATCATCCATATGAGATTTCCATTGGGAGTAGTTGGTGCTGGTAAGTAAGAGATTACTTGTAGAATCCATATTAAATATGCAGATAATATGGATTTTAAAACTGAAACTGATGATCTGAATTGAAAGATCTTAAAACGTTATGCGGTTTTTGTTGGGCACCAAATCGGGCTATCTTTCTGCTGCATTTCCATTACCCTTTTTGACCTTTTTTCACTTATTTACCTATGTTTACTATGCTAAACCTGTAAGGTAAATACCCCTGCCTTGTCTATTGGAATATTTTATTAATGAAATAAAGTCGCGGAGTTTTTCCTATTCACAACACTAAAATGAATGTTTGACCGCAACTTCTGGAGAACAGGAACCAAGGCTTCAACATCCCGCAGCAGATCCGCTATTCACAACAACGACCAACCATAAGGAGGCCGCGTAGCTGGAGTCGCAGATCCCTGAACCATTCTTGGGCATCTTTCTGATCTTGTCTATCTGGTATTGGTGCCGTTTCAACTAATGTATATTTCTGGGGATACGGTTACCATGTTTTGGGGAAAGAGGTTGTTCTCCCTCTCCATGTATAAAAGATGGTTTATTCCTGTAACTGGGGACGCCCCCATCGATATTGTAATAACCCTTTTTAGATTAATAAAGTATCATCTATTTTGTTGTTTTAATCTTCACTGTGACTAATGCATCCCTGATCAGAGAGCTGGGTCCGCTCTTCTAATCAGGTGTTGCGCCCTTCTATGTGTATTATTTATTAGTTTATGCTTGCCGTTACAGTGTTTTAATTCTTGTGATTTCTTTTCTGAAGTTGTAATTGATCTAGTTTCACAACAATGTTTTGAATCTTAATCGTGAACCCTTGGTCAGAACGGATTGTGCTCGTGCCCTTGCATATACCTTGCGCATTGCCTTGAAAGGATACACACCTGGATTGATAAATTAATGTAGGAAAAAGGGTGAATAAATCGTTCATACCCGGACACCAACATTTTGGTGCCGCTGTCAAGGAGGCTAACAAGGTGCAAGACAACGATCCGGACCAACCAGAGGGTCAATATCTCGTCCTGGGGAGAGAACGAGTTTTCTCACTTTGCTTCAGGTCCTAAGCGTAGGTGTTATTTCTGCTTGTTTTTATTTTTGCTTTTCTGTTTTGGGCCACGCTTTTACCCTGGGGAGGGAGGAGTTTTTTGACGCCGTACTTCGGATTTGGAAAGTATTAGGTCTTCTCGTGGTGTGTGTTTGTTCCTGGTTCTTGTTCTAGGGAGGGAGGAGTCCTTTGACGCTGCTCCAAGCCTTGAACCTTAGACTCTGGTTTTTTTTAGCCGCCTTTCTTTTTGTAAGTTCTTTTGTCTTGAGGAAGGAATGGTCCTTTGACACCTTACTTCAAGACTAAAGCATTGTAGGTTCATACCAAGACCTTCCATCATACCAACATTTTTATGAACAAAGAATCAAATAAGAGGGGCAGAGGGAGAGCCCCAAAGAGGGGAGGACCAGATTTGGGAAGAAAGACCTACATCCAACAGATTATAGCAAAGGCTGAATCAGAAACATCCTCTCGCGTAGTCGTGAGACCAGGGGCACGAAGAGTGAAGTCCGAGGGACAATCAGTAGATCAACCAGCACTGTCTACATCATTCTTTGGTGATACGACACAGCAGGTCCCTCCAACAGTTGAAGAAACATCTAGTAGTATACCTGACCAGGGAAATCTTATGATGGTAATAGAGGGGGAAGAGGTCGCAAGCAGAACCTCGATAGAGTCAGACCACTCCAGTAAGAGAGAGGAGGTTGTAGCTGAGGGATCTAGTCATCAGGACGCAGGAGAAGGGAACGAAGGAGTACTTGCATCACCAAAGGACCAGGGAAGTGTTGCTAAAGCAACTCGGATCCGAGTGGTAAGGAAGCCTCAACCATCTTCTACAGAGCCTGTTGAAATACCTGGTGGTTATTGGAAGATATTCATGGCTCCCACAACCTCCACTATCGAGTTTCCAATCGGGGATCTGGGAGATGGTGCGCCCACAAAGCCTATTCCATTAGCAGCCTTACCAAACTTTCATGGGCTTGTTTCAGAAGATCCTGACACATTTCTATTCGAGTTTGACATAGTGTGCCGGGGGTATGATTACACGACGAAAGCCCAAAAGTTAAAATTTTTTCCTTCTACATTAAAAGGAACGTCTCTGCGATGGTTCATGGGCCTTGGAGGAAGCTCCATTTCCACATGGGATGATATGCGGACAACTTTTCTGGAAAAATACCAGGATTACTGTAAATCCCGTAACATTAAGGATGAACTTTTCAAGTTCACACAAAAAGAAGACGAGAGCTTGGAAGATTGTGTGGATCGATTCAAGTACACCTTACAGAGGTCAGGTCACTCTGACCTGGATAAGGAAATTTTAAAAATTATCCTCCTCCGATCTTTCCGTGAGGACTCGATGGAACTATTGAACATTGTGGGAAAGGGAGACATCTCTAAGGAAAGCTTCGAAGGTATCTGCGAACTATGCATTCAGTGCTCAAGGGGGCTTGCAAGAAACAAACAAGGGATTCACTCAGCAAAAGGGTCTGGCGGAGGTGTTATGAAAGCAGAAATCGGAAACCTGCTAGACAATTTGAGGACGGATATCCTCAGCACCCTGTTGGCACAGATGGATACGTTGCAAGTAAAACATAAGCAACTGGAATTGGATAGGACCATGGCGATATTCTGCCTGAAGTGTAGAAAGAAGCATCCAGAGAGGGAATTTCCACTAAACTCCATAGAGGAATGTGCAATCTGCGAGCTGAATCATGCAACAAGCTCATGCCCCTCCCTGCCAGGCTTGAAAGCAGTATTTCAAGGGACGAGGAAAGACATGGAGCAACTGTACCTCATGGGGTCTAGAAAGCCATGGCAGCCTCGACCACCGATGGGAAATCAAGGTATGTACTCATATCCATCTCAGTGTTTCAATAATTTTAATATGAATCCTTAGTCCATGCCCTATCCTTCCATGTGGCCGCAATACCAGCTTCCACCTTGGCAGCAGTGGAACCCTCAATCTAGTTCGAGCTCCCCATGGGCTCCAACTTGTCGAGGATCCCCTCCTGGGTAGTTTCCTCAGCAGATGCCACAACAACAACTCCAACTGCCCTCTAATGTGCCTCCGGGTAATCAACCTACCCGTCCTCAACTTCCAATCCAACCCGATCCAAATCCTAATAATAAGGGAGCTCATCACGCTGGCATTCTTAACCTACCTTCATATAGCATTTCCACCACAGAGTTGTATGAAATGAATCTACGATCAGGGCGGACAGTTAATGTTCAACCTTCTCCAGTTACCATTGAACAACTCAATAGTGAAGGTAAGGAATCAGAGCCAATTAATAAAGAGCCAAAACAAACTGATAGAAACCAGGCGCCTCCTGTAAACCAACATCAATCTAAACCACCTTACCTAAAGAGACTAACTTTGAGTAAATCAAACCCTCGAGTTGAATTTGATTTATTAGGAGAATTGCAGAACTTATTTGTTAAAATTCCCTTGTTACAAGCTATGAAGGATGTGCCAATATATGCAAAGACTCTTAGGGAATATTGTTCAAAGAAACCTGCAAAGAAATCCAAAGACCCCCCTACCATTCATGTTATGGGAAAATTATCAGATTTCATGATGGGAAAGTCAATGCCTGAAAAGTATGGAGATCCGAGGAACCCAATTCTGACAGTACAAATTAATGGGGTACAGATTCCGAATATGTTGGTAGACCTAGGTGCTGCCATCAACGTTATCACCACTGAAACCATGCATGCATTAGGTCTTCGTAACTTGAAACATACACCTATAATATTGGAATTGGCAGACCGATCTATAGTCAAACCTATAGGAAAGTTGGAAGATGTAACAATTTCAGTGGATTCATGGCACTATCCCATAGATTTCCTGGTCTTACAGAGGCAATCTTCGATGGGCGACCATCCTTTGATTTTGGGTAGACCATGGCTGGCTACTGTAGATGCTTACATTGGGTGCTGATCAGGGCACATGGTTATTTCAAATGGGCACAACATTAAGAACTTAGTGTTATACCCACCTGCAGAACCAAACCCATCCATAAAACCAACAGGTGGCAAAATTTTTTTATCTAGGAAAGAGCCCGAAACAGAAAATGAGGAATTGAGACTAGTCCTCACTATTGGACAAGCCCTTCAGTTGAAAATGGAATCGGAAGATGATGTAATCACCTCCTTTATGGATGATCCTTGCTCTGTTCCCGAAACAAATCAACAAATCCTAGAATCTATCCTAAGCTGTGAAACTCAGGAAACAATTGAAACAATAGAAGGATCAGCGAAGCTACCTGTTGATACACCCAGTGAAAGTGTCCCAGTGGAATTAGAACCAGGAAAAACCCTGAATATTAATCCAAACCTATCAGAATCCCAGAAGAAGCAACTCGTGGATGTCCTTCGGAAACACAAAGAAGCCTTTGCCTGGGATTATTCAGATATGAAGGGGATTCCTGCTAATTTATGTACCCATCATATATACATTAAGGAGGATTGTTGTCCTGTGAGACAACCTCAGAGAAGGATGAACCCCGCATTAAAAAATGTTGTGAAAGAAGAACTTCAGAAATTACTGGATGTAGGTTTTATTTACCCCATCTCAGATAGCCAATGGGTCTCCTCATTAGTAATGGTCCCCAAGAAAAATGGTAAATGGCGGATATGCGTGGATTATCGAGAATTAAATAAGGCAACGCAGAAAGATCATTTTCCCTTGCCATTTATTGATCAAGTTTTGGACACATTGGTTGGCAAAAATATTTTTTCTTTTCTAGATGGGTTTAGTGGGTATAACCAGATCCAGATAGCTCCTGAAGATCAGGACAAAACCACTTTCACATGCCTCTGGGGAACATTCGCATACCGGGTCCTTCCTTTTGGCCTGTGTAATGCTCTTGCAACGTTCTAGAGGGAAATTTTGGGAATCTTCTCTGATTTGGTAGATGACAACGTTGAAATTTACATGGATGATTTTACTCCATATGGGGATTCATTTTTTGAAGGGCTGAAAAATTTAGAAAAAGTTCTCGAAAGGTGTATACAAGCACGTGTCTCTCTGAGTACGGTAAAATTCCATATGATGATGGAGGAGGGAATTGTTCTGGGACATTTTCTCTCAGCTAAAGGAATCCGGATGGACCCAACAAAGATAAAGGTAATTCTGCATTTCCCGACACCCAAAACGCCCACACAGGTACGCAGCTTTATTGGTTGTGTTGGTTATTACAGGCGTTTTATAGAAAATTTTGCTAAAGTAGCACATCGACTTTTTCAATTACTAACAAAAGATTCAGATTTTGTGTGGATAGAGGACTGTGATGTAGCCTTTACGAGAATTAAGGAATTGGTCTGTAGCACTCGGATCCTTAGAGGGCCAGACCGGGCATTACCTTTCCATATTCATACAGATGCTTCCCAGACAGTGATTGGTGCAATATTAGGACAACAAGAGGACATAGTACCATACGCAGTTTACTATGTTAGTAAGAATTTGTCTCCTGCTGAATTAAACTACACAGTGACTGAGAAAGAGTTCCTTGCTGTCATTTACGCCATCAACAAATTTCGGCACTACATTATCGGGTATCCTACCTTTGTGCATACTGATCATGCAACTATCAGATATTTAATGAATAAACCTGTTACCCCTGGTTGTATCACAAGATGGCTTTTGCTACTACAATAATTTGATATTACTATAGTAGATAAACCAGGAAAGGACAATGTGGTTGCAGATTTCTTATCTAGGATAGAACATGATGGTAAGAATACACCAATTGAAGATAATTTTCCAGATGAACATCTTTTTGCAGTATCTGCTAACACTCCGTGGTATGTAGATATTGCTAATTATCTTGCTACAGGGAAGGTGCCTCGTCATTTGTCATATAAGGAGCAAAAGAAGATTATTCACCAGAGTACCCGATATTCATGGATGGCAGGATATCTCTTTCATATAGGGGTTGACCAACAGATTCGGCGTTGTGTGGCAGAAGATGATATCTATGAGATACTGAAGGCTACACATGATGGACACTGTGGAGAACATTTTGCAGATAAAAGAATAGGTCACAAAGTGTTGCAAATGGGATATTACTGGCCCTCCATCTTTCGTGATTCTCGGGATTATGTTCGAAGGCATGATAGCTACCAACGGATGGGACAACTTGGGAAAGCAAATGAAATGCATCTACAACCCCAAATAGTCCTTGAACCATTTGAGAAATGGGCCATTGATTTTGTTGGACCCTTCAACCCACCTTCTCATCAGAAAGCTTACATCATGGTCTGCATTGATTATGTAACTAAATGGGTGGAAGCCAGAGTGGTCACAAGAGCAACAGAGCAAGTAATGGCAGACTTTCTTTTTGAAGAAATCTTTGCCTGATATGGTACTCCAAGGGAAATTGTATCGGATGGAGGATCACAGTTCACATCTCACATGATAGGAAAGCTGATGCAGAAATATGGGGTCAAACATAGAGTGACAGTTCCCTATCACCCCCAGGCGAACAGACAAGTAGAAAGCACAAACAAGGTATTGGAAAATATCTTGACAAAGACAGTAGAAAGTCATCGTCGGGGCTGGGCACAGAAACTTCCAGAAGCTTTATGGGCATACATAACAACATGGCGGAACACAAATGGGTTTTCTCCATTCGAATTAGTCTATGGGAAATTCCCCTTGTTTCCAGTGGAATTTGAGATCAGTACACTCAGAACAGCTCTAGAAGTAGGCCTAGACCTATCAAAATCACAAAAACACCGACTGGAACAGCTGAATGAGTTGGACAAGATTCGGTCAGTAGCTGTCCAGAAGACCACTGCTGTTCAACAACAGAGAATGAAATGGCATGATAAATTTATCAAAAGTAAGGTGTTTCATGTGGGAGATTGGGCATTACTTTACGACTCCCGATTTAAGGATTTCAAAGGCAAGCTTCGCACTTGCTGGATGGGGCCATATCAAGTGGACACAGTGTTCGACAATGGAACGATTAGATTAATTACAATAGATGAGAATCATACCTCGTTCTTAGTAAACTGACACCGTCTAAAACTATACCACCATTCAGCCTCTAGAAATGCCTTTGTCAAACACCTTTCTGATTCATCTGATTTAATGGTTGTTGGAATGGACACTCTCACTCTGTTTAAAAAAAATAAAAAAATAAAAAAATTGTTATTTCTTACTTGTTTGTATTTTGCAGGAATAACAAAGGACTATGGCCAGGAGAAATGTAACACTCGGCGCTGTTACTCCACCAGTGTTGCTATAAAGATGTTGCTGTTACTCCATTGGTGTGTGTTGTTACTCCACTAAGTGTTGTTACTCCACTAGTGTTGTTACTCCACTAGTGTTGTTACTTTGTAACTGTTGTTACTCTGCAACTGCCGTTACTTCGCCGATGCTGTTACTCCGCAACTGCTGTTACTTTGCCGGTGCCGTTACTCCGCCGATGTTGTTACTCCGCAATTGTTGTTACTCCATCGGTGCCATTACTCCATAACTGCCGCCACTCTGCCATCGTCGTTACTCTGTCGTTGTTGTTACTCACTGTCGCTGTTACTCATTGCTGTTGTTACGCCCTGTTGCCGTTACTTCGTCAGACATTTTGTTGTTACTCCACCATAAGGTAGGTCCCCAGGTATGTCTCCTCCAAATTTTATGGATTTAATTAAAATATTCCAAAAAGACATCAAAACGTGCCGTGGACGACCGTAATTAAGTTGGGGGGGAACCGTCATAATAAACGATGACGTACCACGAAAAAGCATTCATGACACAGGATCCTCACCAAACAAAATCCAATGATTTCGGTACTTTGTAATCATAACTTTGATGTGTTGGAATGCGCATTCGTACATTCAGAGTCATAATCAGTCACCTCCCCAACGCGCTGCATTAAATCTCTGAAATATCCAACAACACCACCATAACCTGTCATCATTTTCAAACGTACCAGTACTGTTTCATCCGTTGTCCCCAAAAGCGACCATGAAGTTATTTTAGTTGCCAACGGTTTGGAGCCCTATCATTCTCCCCTGCCAGCTAACTGCATTTGTCGTGCTGACCCCGCCTCTACAGTAATGGGTGGACGATCTATGCGGCATGAGCCTGAAGATACAACGAGAATTCAGAACAATCAGGAGGTATGGCAGGTCTTTGAGAACGTAGGCTGGAATGTTTACTTTGACAGGTTGAGAGGGTCGAACGAAGAAATTGCAGCAGAATTTGCACTCAACTTGGGAGAAGAAAGCTCTCAGGTCCGCGGAATTGAAATCCCTGTGACAGAGGAAGCCATTGCAGAAGTCAATGGGCTCCCTCAAAACGGAAAATGATGGTTTTCAAGAAGGAATGTCCTTTCAGAGTTTCCCGAAGCCTTTTTACAGGCGGGAGAAAGCATCGTGCAGAAGGGTCGAGGATACGACTGAAACTCACTACCGCATCCATGGGGAGGAGTAGCAGAGTTCGTCATGAAATATATGACTTGCAAAGGGAGATACTCCACCATATTCAAATACCATCTCCGAATACTAACTCACCTGCGATTTCCCCAAGCAGAGGCTTTCTCACTGAATGTGCCTTATTTCTTATTACGAAGCCTTCACCTAATGGCACATTCGTCTCAGGGGTCGCGACAGGTATTGAAGGTCATCACCCACCATGGGCTGGTTCATCTGTTAGTAATGAATGCCATCAGACGAATCCTGATCCCATGGGAACTATTTCGGGATTCCACAGAGGAAGAAGTAGCAGCCGCTATGGCTGCTAGGGAAGATGAACCAGAAGCCATGGAAGGGGAAAATGCAGGAGAAGATGATTATGTTGACTAGGAGGAACCAGAAGATATGGAGATGGAAGCTGAAGAATTTGAAGAAGAGGTTTCTCCCCAAGAGCAAGCCAAAACCATGGAACCAATGGAAGATGCGGGAGTTGACACAAAAAGGCCCACTAGTACCATGACCGAGGATGTCCCACAAGAACCAGCCTCGCCTGTGGAACTAACAGAGCAATTTGATAGCATGATAACCACAGAGGCAAGGCCACAACAAGAAAGAGTGGGTGAATTGGTTGATATTGCGACCGAGGGTACCCCACAAGGACCTCCTGCCACCATGGAGCCAATGGAGGAGGATAACACAAATGAAGAAGAGGTCATGACCACCTCGACCATAGAACCCATGGAAGAGGAGGAACGAGGAAAAGAAGGGCTCGGAGCTAGGGAATCCATGGAACCCGTGGAGGAAGTGTTGGGAGAACTAGGGCATGAGGTTGGCGCTGACCCACAAGAACCAGCGTCGACCTCGGGACCGAACATTGAAGATCTCTGTCAGTTCTCCTTTTTCTCCTCTATCCCAAGAGGAGCAAGGCTAACTCATTCCCCTCAGCACACAGAAGAAGATCTCGCCATTCCTCCAGCTTTGAAGTTATCACAAAGGCCACAACCGTGTGGGGTGGATGCTACTCAAGTGACAGGTACTTCGGAGCCTGAAAAGAGAAAAGAGGTAAAGGTCCCTGAGGTTGGAGAACCAGGAAGGAATCCAACAGACACATTAGCAGGAGAGCATCTCGCAAAGGCACCACCGGTCGTGGTGAGCGCACAACAAGAGGAAGTAGCCGTTGGCGAAGAGGAGGGACCAAGCGAAGCGGTCCCGACGAATGAGCCAATGGAAAAGCCAGGCGAGAAGGTCGTGAAGCAAGAAATTAAAGAGACAATGCGGCTTAAGATGGAGGTCAGGAAACTGAGGAAGCAGGTACACAAAATGCAGAAGAGGATGAAGAAATACAAGTAGCAAGCTAGAAAGTCCAAGGCCATAGGAGTAGAAGCAAAGACTAAGATGGACCATGTAGCCACAACCTCTGCTGCTACTCAAATAGACCCGGTCGAGCGATTGTTTGAAGACCGTGAGTATGCCTTAACGACCGAAGTGCAGACTTGGAAATCTACTGCGGCTCAGTATCAAAATGAGGTCAGAAGAACTCAGGAACAAGCCTCCACAACCATTTTTGAATATGTGGAGAGTATAGACATCATGAGATTAAAGCATGCGAAGCAACAACTCAAGATGGAGCAGCTGGAAAAGCAAGTGGCAGAGCTGCAAACTAATAAGGAGCAAATGTTTAATTTGACGCAAGAGGTGATGGCATGTCGCCCCCCCTGCTTCTTGTTATTCTTTATTCTTACATGAACGTTTTCTTTTATTCTGCATGGAGAGCATTAAAAACAAGATTAGTTATGAAATAGAAGGTGGTGTACAATTCCTCCGAATAATGAGGAACCACGACATGCCAACTCAGCATTTGATGTGTGAGTTTTACTTGCATGGGTATCTGCTGCGCCTGGACAAAGAATTCAACCCAGTCCCATATGTGGGGGACATTCATTTAAGGGCCCTCACCTCTTACACTTTTAATCAGATCAGCTGGCAGAAGGCTTTTAACACATTTGAATCCAATCAGGTTACAAAGCCATTTATAGTAAGAGGAGAACATGAAAGGTCAATCACCATGTTCACTAAACACAACACCTTTTTGGGAATTGAGGGGAACATAGACAGAATGTTGAGGACACAAAATTGGTGCCTTGATCTTTATGTCAGGCAATTAGTCACATTTCAAGATGAGGTCCTTGATTGCTATCAGAAAAGGTGGATGATGTCACCTATAGCTGTCCGGAACAAGGAACCTTTTGGGGCACCAAATTTTGCACGTGTACTCCCTAGAGTGCCCAGATATGTGGCATGTGTCCGAACATGTAGGGTCCAGTGGATGGGAATCTGGTTTCAGTTTCCCACTATTTGGTTGCCAGTAGAAAATTACACTCCAGCGTATAATGTTTCGGAAGATTGGTGGAAAGAAGTCCTCCTTTCAGACGTTTTTAAAGTTCCAGGGACAGAGATGGCCAGAGAATATGATCTCGCCCATCTTCAGGAAGCCAATAGTATGAGAAATCCAGACCCGCGGAGGCGGCGAACTGCATGAGAGCATGCAGAAGGCTAGTTGGGGGGAGATGTTGGGCACCAAATCAGGATATCTTTCTGCTGCATTTCCATTACCCTTTTTGACCTTTTTGCACTTATTTACCTATGTTTACTATGCTAAAACTGTAAGGTAAATACCCCTGCCTTGTCTATTAGAATATTTTATTAATGAAATAAAGTCGCGGAGTTTTGCCTATTCGCAGCACTAAAATGAATGTTTGACCGCAGCTTCTGGAGAACAAGAACCAAGGCTTCAACATCCCGCAGCAGATCCGCTATTCACAACAACGACCAACCATAAGGAGGCCACGCAGCTGGAGTTACAGATCCCTGAACCATTCTTGGGCATCTTGCTGATCTTGTCTATTTGGTATTGGTGCCGTTTCAACTAATGTATATTTTTGGGGATACGATTACCATGTTTTGGGGAAAGAGGTTGTTCTCCCTCTCTATGTATAAAAGATGGTTTATTCCTGTAACTGGGGACGCCCCCATCGATATTGTAATAACCCTTTCAAGATTAATAAAGTATCATCTATTTTGTTGTTTTAATCTTTGCTGTGACTAACATAGCCCTGATCAGAGCGCTGGGCCCGCTCTTCTGATCAGGTGCTGCGTCCTTCTGTGTGTATTATTTATTAGTTTATGCTAGTTGTTACAATGTTTTAATTCTTGTGATCGCTTTTCTGAAGTTGTAATTGATCTAGTTTCACAGCAATGTTTTGAATCTTAATCGTGAACTCTTGGTCAGAACGGATTGCACTCTTGCCCCTGCATATACCTTGCACGTTGCCTTGAAAGGATACGCACCCGGATTGATAAATTAATGTAGGAAAAAAGGGTGAATAAATCGTTCATACCTGGACACCAACAGTTTAAAAAAAAATGACACTTAAAACAGATTTCGGATGTGAGAGTTATGCCCTTTAAAAAAAGACATAAACGATAACTAAAGGACCACATGGTGGTGTAAGTTGATTTATGAAGTGACCCACTTTTATAAAGAGAAGTGGGGATCACTTTTACAATAAAGTTACTTCATGCAAAATAAATAACTCTAAAATAAAAGATTAAAGCTACTTATAGTGATTCACTTTTATACTTGAAGTGAAATACACTTTACAATTTTAGCACGAACTTTTTCAAAAAGAAGTAACAAAAGAAAGACTTGAACTCAAGACCTCTAACTTAATAAGACAACTTTTAACCAAATGGTCTAGCAAAACATATTATATTTTTTTGCAAGAGGATTGGGGGTGTTGTTTTTGTTGTTGTGGAAGATGGTCTTGGAGAGCGTGCTAAAAAAAATCTCTTTTCACACAAGAAAAAAATATTGTTTCTCGATGACAACAAGGATCAGATCTCGGTTAGCTTACCCGGAAGATGCACATTTTCCTATATGTTTTTGATTTTCCGAGATCGCACATGGCACGAGGCAAAGAGAATACGCAGATCTAAAAGAGTATCAACCCAGAAACAAATAATATCAAATTGAAATAAAACCAAAATAATACTTTGCAAAAATTAAAAAAATGCGTATTCAGGCTTTATATACCTCTGGATCTGACTGTAATGGCCATATCTTGGGAAAACAAAAACCTTTTCGAGTGAAACGAAAAGTGTTCCTGACTAAAACGAGTGCTCAAGACACAGTGGAACAGTCCTCTCAGCCCAAAAATGTACATAAATGACAAAAAATGGAGATGAGACAACTCGACTTCATGATCTCGATCTACAACATGAGCCGGTCTTCAAATGTCATGCTATGATACCATGTTCGACAACATAGGTATTCCAATAGAGAACAGACACCTTCAGTAACCACTCACATAACCAGATCAAAGATCAACAGACCTATGTTTTCACATGGTAAAACCCCTACAAGGAAACATCCACGACCCCAGTCAACGCGACCACTTGGATCCGTTTATTAATGCAAAGAAAAAGATTACAAAGAGATTTTACAGGATTTTCTCACAATCGATCATCGAAAAATGACCCTCCATGCTCTTTAAATAGAGATCATGGACCAATCGGGTGCTAAGCCACAGATCAATGTCTGTTAAGATCGAGGAGAGTATAAACTGTCAGATCACTCTATGTCGGGAATATACCGTGACTGTCGGATTTCCTAACTACAAATGCATACTAAAGAAACACACTTTTACCTAACAACACATTAGACCAAGTAGATCTTAACTAACTCCTAACTGTCTAAATATCCTAACACACATGAGAATGCTTGTCCCATCCTCAGTCACCTACGACAAAGTGTGTGATGAGCATAGGAAGAGGGAGCCTTAATTAATCATGTACAAGCCTCCAAGATCACAACCTGTCCTTTATATCCATATGCCTCAACCTTATGTTTAAGATTAGCAAACGTTTCATGGAAAGTAGCAAAGTACTAAACCCCTTGCTTCATTTGCTTGTTTATATGCAGATGAGTTATGTAGTTTCAAGACATGATAATAATCAATGAATTCAAAGATTTTTATTATTTTTTGATCATTATTAACTATCCTATGCAGCCAAGTATCTAGAGGAATTGATTAATAATGCATTTGACGAATTATTCTAGTGGAATCCCAAATAACTATAACAGTGCCGATACTTCTGCCTGATTGTTAGTGGTCTTGCCTAATTCCCATGCGTAGAAAATTTCTTGATTTCCCTTGGGATCAAGAATGATTCTCCCACACTTGTCACCCTTAATTTGTGACCTTTTATCATTTTTTTAGTACATGTAATGCATTTCCTAGTGGAACCCACTAGTTACTTCCCCTCATTCCAAGGATGGTCAACAATCAACAATTGGTTCATGAAGATAGAAAGTATGTCCCAAAGCGTGATTTGAACTTAGGCAAGAGTGGACAACAACTTTCCTCTTAGCCACTCAAGCTACACCCAATTAACATGTCCTTTGATCTAATCATGATGCCAAAGACAATTTTTCTTCATCCTTGTTAATTTGCTTCTTGTACCTAGCCATATGAACTAATGAACATTATCATCGTCCCTGTTCTCCCCTTTTTCGACATTACTAGTAGGGGAGGGTCAACGAGTACATGATCTCTATGGAATTTTCTCCACAAATTTAATGTAGTGCATTAATTTTCTCCTCAAAATATATGACCCTTTATTTCAACGTAGTGCATGAATTTTCTCCTCAAATTATATGATCCTTTATTTTAATATAGTGCATCAAATTTGCTCGTTAGTCTAATTATGAGACTTCTATGTTCTTAAGTTTAAACTTTTAATATTAAATATGACAATTATCTTTAATCGATTTTGTATTCCCTACTTAGATTTTAACATTACTAGTTATTTTTGTAAGGATACTTGGTGGTGATTTTTGCCTTCAAGTAGTGCACATGAAGAATTTGGTGGTGATTTTTGCCTTCAAGCACTGCACATGAAGACAGTAGAATTTCATGTCCTGAACTCGAATTTAATAGATTTAGCATTTTTTAAAATTTTGGCGTTTCAACATAGGTGAAATGAAGCAATATAATCTTTCTCCCACGATTCCCATGGAGTTGGATATTACACCACTAGAAGATAAAACCTAAAAGTTATAGAAGATGAACTTGATCATGATTCAATTTAATAGGTGGTTTGTTTTTATGCCTTGTTATTCCAGGGGAGGTCAACCATTGCCCAAATTTGAAAAGGCCTCCCCAAATTTTGAGGAAGGCCATTGCAATTTGATTCAAGTAACCTTCTCAAATTGAAGGAGGAAGGAGGAGTTACTCAAATTCAAGGAATCTTCCTCCAATTTCACTTATATTTCAAAGTGATACTTATTTTAAAATAGTTTTTATATTTATATTTTTGGTAAAATTTAAAATACAATAATATTAATTCTTTAAAAAGAAGAAGAGATTAATGTTAAACATCTTGAATTTTATTTATTTAATTTTTAATAGAAAGAAAAGTATTTTGCATTAGAAATTTGTAGCATAATAATACAAAAATGTAGGGTTTGATCTAAAACTTGATGTTTTGAAATTGTCAAAAAAAACTTGGAACTTAACTACTAAAAGGGTGTGATAATCAATACTGGTAGAGGAGTTTAAGAAATCAATACTAGTATAATTTCTACAGTAGGTGCCAAATTTAAACAAAATTTTCATAACATTAATGATAAGTACTAAATGAAGGTATGCTCATTGTTAGCTTCCTCTTGGTTCTCTAGAATAGCTTGAAAAGTCCTGGTCCATGTCCATCATGTCAACATCACCATGTTGTTGAACGATCTCTTCTTCTTTAATCTCCCCAACCATTGATCGAATAGAGAGTTTGAAATTTGAGGTAGTAGAGTTGGCACTTCTAGTCAAATTTACAACCATTTGTCGAAGAAGAGTAACACACTCAACATGAAGGGATTCAATTTGTCTCTTATGACCGTGCAAAGTTTCCAAAATAAAAGCATATTCATTATTTATAACTTCCTCTTTTTGATTATCCATGCTTAGAGAGTAGTGCTTTACAAAGATCCTCAAGGATACCAGCAGAGTGTGTGCCATGAAATTCAACAACCCCCCAGAGCAATATCCCATGAGCCACCAAGTGAAATCAAGTAAAAAATTCAAACTAGGATCCTAAGTTCATGGTTGTATTGGAGCCCCAAGACATGGGGAAGGAAAAACTCAATTCAAAATAGCTCGGAACAAAGCAGTCCACTGTAAGACAAGAAACCACTGAACTGCACCAACAAACATTCTAGAATATCCCTCTAAAACCATTATCCCACTTGCATAAATCCTAAGTCATTTCCTACTTGAATAACCTACTCCAATATTAAACTACAAGTCTGTGAAGGTACCAAAGGGATAATGCACATTAAATGCTGAATTCCATGAATTAATCACCCTTGCCATATGGTTTCCATGCAATGCCTGTTCATAACTTTGGAATAAAAGATTAATGAATGGGGAAGTTGATACCCTATTTTTTATTCTAAGAATTCCACAGTTTAAGCTAGAGGCCATGTTATCCAATTGGTTTGCTTGATGATTAAGCTCTCTTAATACATGATAATACTCTATAGATTCAAACCTATTGGCTTCCTTCCACATTTTTCGGATAATCCTTACTAGAGAGATGGAATTGTGCACCATTTTGATAATGATTAAACTTTTAATTTTCCTTGCATCCAAGTAGCTTTAACCCCTAAAAAATAACCAATGAATTAACTAAACTTGGTTATTTGTCACTTTTCCCAAGCCCCAATCAAAGGTTATTTGTTGGTTTCCCTTGGGATTCAGGAGAATCCCCCTCCATTTGCCACCCTTATTACACTATTAAATTTGAATGCTAAAACATCTTGAAAATAATCTTAATGAGGTAATGTGTTTATATATTTAAAAATATAATAATTTTACTAATAAAAACTATATATTTAATTTAATAAAAATGCTTCACTTAATAAATTAAGAGGATTATTTTTTTATTAAATAATGATGGTATTGGATTTTCTAAATCTTTTAAATAAAGAATAATATGTTAAAGATTATGGTGTTTAAAGAAATAAATATAGTTGAGAAATTATATATATATATATATATATATATATATATATATATATATATATATATATTCAATGAAATACATATCTCACGAAAACTCATTAGGTACTCCCTCTTATTTTGAGGATGGTATCCAAGGTAGACTAGTTACAACAATAAACTCATTAAGAGTTCAACATCTCATTTGCGGGTATTGAACCTAGGTGGGGAGGATATCAATCTTTCCTCCCAACCACTTGAGCTAGATCCAATTGACATAGTGCTTAGATTTCTATTGTAGTGTATTAATAATTTATGTAATTATTAAAAGACAATATTAAAAATTTGATTACTTAAGGTTATGGTATTTACATATATAAATATATTACTAATATTTCTATTTTCACATGTTAATAGTTTTGGTTTTCCAGGTAATAACACTTGGGGAAAACTTATTGTTATTACAATATTTCTATTGTCATTCTGAGGATGGTACCCATGGAAAACCCTAGATTCTTCAGAGCACAAGGCCAGGTCAACAACATGCCTTGAAGCTGTTACAACAATATTCTCATTATGATCTCAACATGTCACTTACAATAATATAACCTGGGTGGGAAGGATACTACTCCATCCTACAACCACTAGGTCTAGACCCAATTCGACACATGTTAATAGTTGTGGTGATATAATGTTAATATGTTGATGATGAGAAGGTCACTATGTTGTTTCTAGGATCAAATAACTTGGACATAAAATTACCAAGCTCACTTTTTTTTTCACGGATTAACATATTATAAGTATTCTTGATGTGAAAAATATATAAAAAAAGGAAACTAAATATCCATGCAGGTTGTCCACTCCAAGAGAAAACGTTTAGTTTGTTAGATTCACAAACCTTACATATTCTTCCCTCCACCTACATTTTAGCTCTTGTCCATCTCCCTTTTTCACTATGAAGCTCGAGACCTTTTATTTTTCCAATACTTTTTTCTTTCTTGAAGCTATCATCACTGAAAAGATAATAATTTTTTCTTTCTTGAAGCTATCATCAGTGAAAAGATAATTTTGATCTTCTAACTTTGGTTTATTGGTTT
>JASDQU010108039.1:5911-20392 GCA_032191745.1 Picea mariana
GGACATATGCTTGTAATAGAGGAAGCCATGCATGACTTACGTCGATAAACATGAATCTAATCATGCCTAAGTTGAACCAAGTCAGATCTCCAGTCGTTCTCGGGAATTTGTCTTCCCTTATCTGTATCCAGGAATGCCCCGGAACAGACCTCTTCACGGAGATTCCCTCCTTAGAAAGGTTCACCAAGAACCTGGAAAAAGGGCATGAATGTGCAAGTCTTAACAACCTTGTGCGAAGAAGAATGACCCTCTTGAATTCCCGTAGTAGCAGCATAAGGTTCAGTATTGATCAACGGATGAGACCCTGTCGGGGAACCTGCTGTCATTCCCGACTGTTAAGTCGAAGGAATGAACGAGGGCATTAATTGCCTTAACCCTTTTTCCTCTATCTTCGAGGATAGCGAGGAATTCTGAATCGTAGATCACCATGCTCCATGAGAACATCTGGATCGTTGATTTTCCCACATCCAAAGAGCAGTAGAAAAGGGCGCGGCATCGGGATCGATCTGAATCGTCAGATCCGAACTAGGAATCCCGACAGTCGTTAGATCTTTAGGGAGATAGACGAGGGTTAAGCCTTGTGAATGGGGGCAAAACGAATCCGGACCGTCCATCCAAAGAGGACAGGTGGCAGAGATCTAGAGATCTCGCTACCTCGGAGGTTCGCGAGTTAAGAGCCCAAATTTTGGAGGCTCCGAGTCGCGAGTGGCGAAGCCACGAGACGATCAGGATCATCCATCCAATGAGGACAGGTGGCAAAGATCCAAGGATCTCTCTACTTCGGAGGTTCGCAAGTTAAGAGCCCAAAGTTTGGAGGCTCCAAGTTGCGAGTGGCGAAGCCACAAGATGATCAGGATCGTCCATCCAAAGAGGACAGGTGGCAAAGATCCAGGGATCTCGCTACCTCGGAGGTTCGCGAGTTAAGAGCCCAAAGTTTGGAGGCTCCAAGTCACGAGGGGCGAAGCCACAAGATGATCAGGACCGTCCATCTGAAGAGGACAGGTGGCAGAGATCCAGGGATCTCGCTACCTCGGAGGTTCACGAGTTAAGAGCCCAAAGTTTGGAGGTTCCAAGTCGCGAGTGGTGAAGCCATGAGATGATCAGGACCGTCCATCCAAAGAGGATAGGTGGCAAAGATCCAGGGATCTCGCTACCTCTAAGGTTCGCGAGTTAAGAGCCCAAAGTTTGGAGGCTCCAAGTCGCGAGTGGCGAAGCCACGAGATGATCAGGACTGTCCATCCGAAGAGGATAGGTGGCAGAGATCCAGAGATCTCGCTACCTCGGAGGTTCGCAAGTTAAGAGCCCAAAGTTTGGAGGCTCCAAGTCGCGAGTGGCGAAGCCACGAGATGATCAGGACCATCCATCCGAAGAGGATTGGTGGCAGAGATCTAGGGATCTCGCTACCTCGGAGGTACGCGAGGTAAGAGCCCAAAGGTTGGGCACTCCAAGTTGTGAGTAGTGAAGTGCCGAGAGCCAAGCACGAGAGAACACATGGCAACACTTCAAGGTGGGGCCCGCGTGATTGACGGGTGGACCCGCATCGCCTATAGAAGGGAGTCAATGTTCCATTGACTCTTCGTGTCTCGGGGATTCGCGGGATAAGGGCATGAAATCTCAACACTTGGACTTACGAAGTCACGAGTAGCGAGAACGCGAGAGTTCAACCATTGACCTCATTAAGCGGAGAATAGCGAGAAGAGCTAGAGTTTAGCCTAGCCGGCGATAATGCGTAAAGGACGCTGACAGATGGAAGCTATACCCATTTCGTGATCTCGGGTATCGAAAATTTGTGAAGAAAATTGGAGGGCCTTTGACTCACGACTCGCGAGGTCGCGAGTTGGGAAAGACGCCTGGTTTGTTTGACCTGTGGTCTTAACCCCCGACCACAGGGAGGTGAACGGGGAAGAACTAGCTTGCACTACACCCTTGTAGGACTCCGGGGGTTCTGTTCCTTGAGGAAGAACGAAATTTTTTTATTATTTAGGTAGTGGATATGTTACATCTTAACTTTTAAAAATGATAATGAATTATAAATAATATAAAAATTATTTCTTAATTTTTAAAATTGATAATGAATTATAAATTATATAAAAATCATTTCTTAATTTTCAAAATTAATAATGAATTACAAATTGTATAAATAAATACTTAAAACTATTAATGTGTAAATGTATCAAAATGAAACTGAACATTGTATATATTTATTGCATTAATTTTTATATTTTAAGATAATGAAATCTTAATTTTGAAGACTATCTAAATGAAATTTAACTATTGTGTTATTATATTACACTGAGTAAATAAAAAGTAAAATAAGATAAGGATTTGGTTTGATCCAATTTTTAAATAAATTCATTATAAATTTTATTAAATGTATATATTTTAATGTAATAGAAAAAAAAATAGGCAAGAGGTTAAACTACAACTAGGTAGCATTTCATGTATGACATTAAGGTTAGATGCTACTAAAAAGCACATGACTTCACTAGAGATAGTCTTACAAATTATCACACTAGATATTGGCTTTCTTGGGGATACTATTTAAGGTGAAGTTGCATTTTGGTCCTAGCTTAAGACCTAAAATTGATTGGTTAAGAGCTAGTCTTCCTAGGAACTAAGTTTAGTAATGGTGACATGGTTTTCCTTGAATAAAGGTGATGATTTAACTCACATTCTTGCAGATAGACAACTAAAGGAAAAAACCAAGTAACTTTATTAAAGTTAACAAAATTACAACAACAAATACTCAGGAGTATTCTAAATTGCTTAGTGAAGCCAAATACAAAAATACTTAGACACTCTTCACCACATGCTTGCATTGTTTGCTTGAATATATACTAGAAAGAATAGAGCTTTCTTGTTCATGTGCATACAATTTCAAATCTTTTTTCTCCATTCTAGCACTAGTTTGTATTCTTTACATAGAAACTTCCCAAAAAAAATCATCTAGAGAGCTTCTCGAAAATACATATAAATACATATACAATCTTCCCAAAAAGATTTAGAAAGTTGCAGTTTCAAGGATAGTTACTAAATTAGTTACTATGGGAAGGATAGTTAAATGAATTATTTAAATTTTTGGGAAGGACAGTTAAATGAATTAGTTAAATTTTTGGGAAAATTGGTGTTTTTATTGATACTATTGGTTTTTATTAAAATTCACTATAAATTTAGCCCACATGGGTGTAGACGGATTGGCAAGTGCCGTGTAAATGGAAGGAAATTTGTAAATGAAGTCTCATGTTCGATTCTCACCCGGACTTACTCGTGCGCCATTCTTGCGGGCTGGGTGGTTGCACCTGGGGTTATAGTGGTAGTTGCCTGGGGATCGACCCCGTGTCACGCGAGTACGAGAACCGCGAGTTGCCGATTCCCCCAGTAAAAAAAAAAAAAAATTCACTATAAATTTTATTAAATGTATATATTTTAATGTAATGGAAAAAAAATTAGGCAAGAGGTTAAACTATAACTAGGTAGCATTTCATGTATGACATTAAGGTTAGATGCTACTAAAAAGCATATGACTTCACTAGAGATAGTCTTAAAGATTATCACACTAGCTATTGGCTTTCTTGGGATACTATTTAAGGTGAAATTGCATTTTGGTCCTAGCTTAAGACCTAAAATTGATTGCTTAAGAGCTAGTCTTCCTAGGAACTAAGTTTAGTAATGGTGACATGGTTTTCCTTTTTTTTCCAGCAGAAAAATTTCTCAATTATATTTAAAATATAATTTGTTTTACATCGCAGAGTTGTCAACCCATTCACATGTGATGCAGGAGCATCGTAAGCAACCAGCCAAGCGAGCATGAAGGCAGAAGACAGCTGGAGGAGCGCAACACACATTTTACACGTTTTGAAATGTTTTTGAAAATTAAAGAGCAGATATTAATGTAATAGCTAGAAGCGTACTTATATTTATGTCAAGATATTGTGAACAGACCTTGAGTGTTGCTCTCGTCTGTCGTATGTAGAGGCATTTATGCGTAGTTAATGGAAGTAGGTAGATTTGAATTATAGATTAGACAATTTAGAGAGTAGGAGGGAAAACGGATATAGACACCCTCGCCTTTGTACCATTGAGTTGTTGTATCATTAGCATAGAAAAGAAGGAGAGAGCTGTAACAGAGAACTGGAAAGGAGAACCCATGTACAGGAGCTTTGAATTAATATATGAAGCTTTGAATCAGATTCATGGTGTTAAGATGTTCATTGTTTACATATGTTGAATGGTATGCCTACAGTTGTTTTATTCTCGTTGTTATGCATTTGTTGTTACTTTGTGTTAAATGTATGATTTCATGTTGAATGTATGAAGTATGAGAGAGAAGAATGAGTTTCAATTGCTTTTCTTCCTGAGAGAGAAAGTTCCTGCAAGGAGTGCAGTGAAACGTCTACAAGGAATGCGTTGACAAGGGTTCTGAGTTTTATCTCAGAAAACTCAGGAGGCATACCGTTGTTCTCATTCCAGTAGAAGTATAGGTGAAGCCCAGAAGCCGTGCAAGGTGTGCGCAGGCTAGTCAAGGCCTTAGAACTTATCAACTAAGGTTGAAAGAGGAAGGACTGTTGTTGCAGAAAGTGCACAGAGTCGAGAGGTCAAATACCTAGGAGTATTTGAAAGATTTGTTGCAAGGAGTGCCTGCAGGAGTCCTTTGGAGATTTGAGTTACCAGAGGAAGCTCAAGAGGGTTAACGCCTTTGAAGTGTTAAAAGGAAGACGGGGAGACGAACTAGCGTGCAGAAGTTTAAGTCTCGGTGAAAGAACATTGGCTCGTTTCACAGAGATTCATGGAGGAGTGAATCGGACGGTTGAATTTCTCCGTGGAGAACTCACGAAGTTGCGAGGGTCGTAGGATCCAGAGGAGCTGCAAGGTGGATAAGAGTTGGACGAACCCATCTTGTTGGTTTTCAAGATTCAACGAGGACCGTTGATCATGACCAATTGGGGCGTCAAGATCATTTCGACATTTCAGGGTTTGGAAGGTGGAAGTGTAGGTCAAAACCTTTGGTCTCGCACATTCCCGAATCGCAAAATGGATCAACGCACATGAAGGTGAGTAGTGGAATTTTCGAAAATTTGAAAGTCCGGATTTCGGTACTTCGGAGGTCCTGACGACAAGGAGTCAGGGCATAGTGGAGTGAAAATCCCGAAGTCGTGGGTTGCAATCGAACTTGGCGTGAATTTCGGGATTTAGGCACTCCGGATGTCGGAAAAAAACAGAGGAGGTAGCGTTCTGGGATCGAGAATCTCAAACTCTCGGTACCCGGAAGCTCGAAATAATGAACAGTAGTTGAAGGCTTATTCAAGTCCCGAAAGATGGAAAGTTGGTGTGACAGGTGGCGTGTCCTCATTAGATAGGTGGAGCCCAACCTTGTTGACCATTTCGGGTTTTAGCAGGTTGAAGAGCCGAAAATTCAACAACAAAAATCGCGAAATCGCGAACTCCAAAGTTTCGATTTGGCGAAGGGCACGATCTTATTGTGTTCAGGAGATCAGGGTGATGTCTTGTGTTTAATCACGCAGGCATACCTATAAGGACCTGTGGAAAACACTGTTGTGTGTGTGTGGAATTCCTTGAGGAGGAACCAAAGAGTGAATTTGACTCTGGAGCAGATTTGGAACGATCATGTGCGGATCTTGGCTGAGGGTCGGGGGTCTGCGTCAAGTGGTATCAGAGATCAGAACAAGTTCTTACTTTCTGTAGCAGAGAAGAGAGGAACATTTTACAGCCATGCCGCCGAGAAGAAGAGGCAGGCCAATGCCAATGCTTGATCCAGCAGTGGAAAGAGAAATGCGTGAGTTACATGCCAGGCTTGATGCCATGGAGACAACACAGAGGCGCAAAGTTGACACTGGGGATATCAGCGAGGCTGACAGTGAAAATGAAGCTGGAAATGAAGGAGAGGAAGTTGCAGTCGAAGATGCTGCGAATGAACACCTATTCAGGGTTGTTGCAATGATAGGTGCCAGAGCAAAGATGGAGATTCCCATGTACGAGGGAAACTTAGATGTTGAAGAACTTCTAGACTGGATTAGAGCTCTAGATAAATACTTTGACTATGAGGATGTCGAGGAAGATAAGAAGGTCAAACATGTCGTCACTAGACTTAAAGGGCATGCAGCACTATGGTGGGATGGACTGCAGGCTGACAGACGCTGCAAGGGCAAGCAGAAAATCAAGAGCTGGGATAGAATGGTTGCAAAGATGAAAGCCAAATTTATACCCAAGGATTATCAAATCACTCTATTTCAAAGGATGCAAAATTTGAGACAGAAGCTTATGTTAGTGAAAGAATACGCTGAAGAGTTCTACAAGATAAACATCAGAGCAAGTCACCAGGAAAGCGATGATGAAAAAGTTGCCAGGTACATGAATGGTCTGCGATATGACATTCAAGATGAGATGAACATGATGACCCTTCAGACTGTAGAATATGCTTATCAGATGGCTCTGAAATTTGAAGAGAAGCTGAGCCGAAAGCAAGGTCAAAGAGGCCGAGGCAGAAGTCAAGCCAGAGGTAAAACAATTGCCCAAGAAAGAACTCAGAAATCTAAAGAAGAAGGGAAGAAACCTCAAACTCAACATGAGAGAGGAGGAAATTCACAGAGAAGGCAGTATGCTGATAGAAATACTTTTCCTCGAGCTAGAGGAAGAAGAAGAGGCAGAGGCGATGAAGTGAAGTGCTTTGTCTGTGGGAAAATCGGACATAAATCTTATGAGTGTCTAGATAAGAAGAAAGATGGTGGTGAAACTCCCATTGACGAAGCTCAAGGACGGAATGTGGAGACAAAAAATGCTGAGGGTGGAAGATCCTTAATGATGAGGAAAGTTCTCTTGAAGCCGGAGAAGGAGGCAGAGAACCCAGCCCAAAGAAACGGTCTGTTTTGGACTGCTTGCAAAACCAAAGATAGGGTATGCAAAGTCATAGTGGACAGTGGTAGCATAGACAATCTCGTATCTACGGAGATGGTAGAAAAGCTAGAGCTGGAGACTATCGTACATCCAAGCCCATACAGAGTTTCATGGCTACAAAAAGGACATCAGGTAAATGTCACTAAACAATGTTTAGTTGAATTTAAAATAGGAGGATATAAGGATGAAATATTATGTGATGTCATTCCCATGGATGTTTGTCATCTATTGTTGGGTAGACCGTGGTAATATGATAGAAATGTGATTCATGATGGGAGAAAGAACACATACACCCTGGAGAAGAATGGTAGGACTCACATGTTGTTGTCGATTAAGGATAAAGAGGTGGAAATAGAAATAAGCAACATTGTACTTCTCATGAGTGGGAAAGAACTTCTTAATGAGGTTAAGCAGAAGGAAGACACGCAATTTATTGTGGTCAGGAAGCCTAGAATTGTTTTGACCAGTACAAGAGTAGATGATTTACCAGAGGAAATCCAGAAGTTGTTGGAAGAGTTCGTTGATATCGTAGTGGACGAACTACCCTGTTCATTGCCACCGATCAGAAGTATAATCCATCACATTGATCTTATACCTGGATCCAGTTTACCAAACAAAGCAGCGTACAGATTAACGCCACAGGAGAATGAGGAAGTCAAGAGACAGGTCCAGGATTTAATGGACAAAGGATTGATTAGAGAGAGCTTGAGTCCATGTGTTGTTCCGACAATACTCAGCCCAAAGAAAGATGGAGGCTGGAGGATGTGTACAAACTCAAGGGAAATCAATAAGATTACCATTAGATACAAATTCCCATTGCCAAGGATGGATGACTTGATGGATTGCTTGAGTGGAGCAAGATTTTTTTCAAAAATTGATTTGAAAAGCGGGTATCATCAAATTCGAATGAGAGAAGGTGATGAATGGAAGACAACATTCAAGACGAACGAGGGGCTGTATGAATGGCTTGTCATTCCATTTGGTTTAATGAATGCACCCAGTACTTTTATGAGGTTGATGAACGAAGTCCTGAAGGATTTCATTGGAAAATTCGTCATTGTATATCTTGATGATATATTAATTTTCAGCAAGACAGAAGCAGAGCACTTAAAGCATTTAGCTGCAGTGATGAGTAGATTACAGCAAGAGAAATTGCCAATAAATATGAAGAAATCATCATTTATGAGGACATAACTCATTTATTTGGGTTTTGTTATCTCTGTGAATGAGCTGAAGATGGATCCAGAAAAGGTAAATGCAATTAAGAATTGGCCATCGCCGAAGAATGTGTTCGAAGTTTGAAGCTTCCATGGTTTGGCTAGTTTCTACAGGAAGTTCATCCAAAATTTTAGTGGAATTAGTGCACCAATGATGGATACGGTGAAGAAAAGACACAAATCTTTTCATTGGATAGAGGAAGCAGAGAAGAGTTTCAATCTTCTGAAGAAGAAGATCACGGAACAACCAATTCTGGTTTTGCCGAATTTTAGCAAGACATTCCAAGTCAGGGGTGATGCGAGTGGATTTGCAATTGGAGCGGTCTTGAGCCAAGACGATAGGCCGATCACATACTTCATTGAAAAACTGAATTAAGCAAAAATTAAGTACTCAACATATGACAAAGAATTTTATGCAGTCATACAAGCACTGAAGAAATGGAGACATTATTTGGTTCCTAAGGAGTTTGTTTTGTACAATGATAATCATGCTTTACAATTCGTGACTCAATAGGAGAAGTTGAACCAAAAACATGTTAAATGGATTGAATTCATGCAGAATTTTACTTTTGTGATTAAGCATATTTCTAGAACTGCTAACAAAGTTGTTGATGCTTTGAGCAGGAAATGTTTGCTTATGCAAGAATTCAGAGTCAAAACTTTGGGTTTTGATAACCTCAAAGAAATGTACAGAGATGATCCAGATTTTAAGGAAGCGTATGAGGCATCTGAGAATCCACTTCTCAGGGAAAGAAGCCAATGGACCGAATATATGATCCAAGATGGATTATTGTTCAGGGGAAATCAACTATGTATTCCAAAATGCTCCATGAGGGAGAATCTGCCGAAGGAAAAACATAGTGGAGGATTGGCTAGACACTTCGGTCATGACAAAACGTTCTCAAAGTTGAATAGCTCATATTATTGGCCAGGGATGAGGACAGATGTTAAGAAATTTGTGGACAGATGCAGAATTTGTCAACACATGAAGGGGAAAAGGCAGAACGCAGGGTTATATCAACCATTACCCATACCAGAAAGGTCGTGGGATGTAGTGAGCATGGATTTCATATTGGGACTGCCATGGACACAGAGAGGATGTGATTCAATCTTTGTGGTAGTTGACAGATTTTCCAAGATGGCACATTTCATACCATGCCACAAAACCAATGACACAACTCATATTGCGAACTTGTTTTTCAAAGAAGTCGTCAAACTTCATGGCTTGACAAGGAGTATCATTTCTAATCGAGATAACAAGTTCGTGGGACATTTCTGGAGGACTTTGTGGAAAAAACTGGGGACAAGTTTATCTTTTATCTCAACCTATCATCCTCAAATGGATGGGCAGACATAAGTCTTGAACAGAAGCTTGGGAGATTTGTTGAGGATCCTAGTGACTGAACACCACAGTCAATGGGATCAAATTCTACCACAGGCGGAATTTTCTTACAATGATTCACTCAACAGAAGCATAGGGCAGAGTCCATTCTAGATAGTATATGGAATGCAGCCAAGCGGATTTTCTGAATTGAAAGATTCGAAACAAGCTGAATTCAGGAGTGCTAGTGCAGAGGACTTTGCAAAAGCAATGAAGGAGCTTCACAGCCGAATTAAGCAGCGGTTGCAGAATTCAAATCAAGAATACAAGCGCAGAGCAGATCAACACAGGTGAGAACTTCAATTTGAAGTGGGTGATCTGATTCTTGCACATCTAAGAAAGGAGAGGTTCCCAAGGGGAACATATAACAAACTGAAGATGAAAAAGATCGGACTGTGCAGAGTCATAAAGAAATTTGGGGTAAACGCATATGAGATTGAATTACCCGATGGGATCGAAATCTCACCTATATTCAATGTTGCGGATTTGTACCCTTACAGAGCTGAAGAAGCAGGAGCAGAGGATGAACAGGCAGAAGTTCAATGGACCAAACAAATGCATGTAGCTGAAAAGCCACAGATGGAAAGCATAATTGACAAGAGGGTTAGTAAAAGCACCAGGAGGAAAGAGTATTCTGAATACTTGGTCAAATGGAAAGGACATCCAGTTGAATATGCTAGTTGGGAAGATGAAGAAGAAATTCTGAAGCATGGACAGACCATGCAAGAGCTCATGAACAGGAGTCCATGAAAATTTTCAAGCGAGGGAGTATGATGCAGGAGCATCGTAAGCAGCCAACCAAGGGAGCATGAAGGAAAAAGACAACTGGAGGAGTGCAACACACATTTTACACGTTTTGAAATGTTTTTGAAAATTAAAGAGCGGATATTAATGTAATAGCTAGAAGCGTACTTACATTTATGTCAAGATATTGTGAACAGACCTTGAGCGTTGCTCTCGTCTGTCGTATATAGAGGCATTTATGCATAGTTAATGGAAGCAGGTAGATTTGAATTATAGATTAGACAGTTTAGAGAGTAGGAGGGAAAAGGGATATAGACACCCTCGCCTTTGTACCATTGAGTTGTTGTATCATTAGCATAGAGAAGAAGGAGAGACCTGTAACAGAGAACTGGAAAGGAGAACCCATGTACAGGAGCTTTGAATTAATATATGAATCTTTGAATCAGATTCATGGTGTTATGATGTTCATTGTTTACATATGCTAAATGGTATGCCTACAGTTGTTTTATTCTCGTTGTTATGCATTTGTTGTTACTCTGTGCTAAATGTATAATTTCATGTTGAATGTATGAAGTCTGAGAGAGAAGAATGAGTTTCAATTGTTTCTCTTCCTGAGAGAGAAAGTTCCTGCAAGGAGTGCAGTGAAACGTCCGCAAGGAATGCGTTGACAAGGGTTCTGAGTTTTATCTCAGAAAACCCAAGAGGGATATCGTTGTTCTCATTCCAGCAGAAGTATAGGTGAAGCCCAAAAGCCGTGCAAGGTGTGTGCAGGCTAGTCGAGGCCTTAGAACTTATCAACTAAGGTTGAAAGAGTCAAGACTGTTGTTGTAAAAAGTCCACAGAGTCGAGAGGTCAAATACCCAGGAGTATTTGAAAGATTTTCCGCAAGGAGTGCGTGCAGGAGTCCTTTGGAGATTTGAGTTGCCAGAGAAAGCTCAGGAGGGTTAACGCCTTTGAAGTGCTCAAAGGAAGACGGGGAGTCGAACTAGCGTGTAGAAGGTTAAGTCACGGTGAAAGAACATTGGCTCGTTTCACAGAGATTCATGGGGGAGTGAATCAGACGGTTGAATTTCTCCTTGGAGAACTCACAAAGTTGCGAGGGCTATAGGATCCAGAGGAGCTGCAAGGTGGATAAGAGTTGGACGAACCCATCTCATTGGTTTTCAAGATTCAACGAGGATCGTTGATCATGACCAATTGGGGCGTCAGGATCATTTCGGCGTTTAGGGGTTTGGAAGGTGAAAGTGTAGGTCAAAACCTTTGGTCTCGCACATTCCCGAATCGCAAAATGGATCATCGTATGTGAAGGTGAGTAGTGGAATTTTCAGAAATTCGGAAGTTCGCATTTCAGTACTTCGGAGGTCCTAATGACAAGGAGTCGGGGCATAGTGGAGTGAAAATCCCAAAGTCGTGGGTTGCGACCGGACTTGGCGTGAATTTCTAGATTTAAGCACTCCGAGTGTCGAAAAAAAACAGAGGAGGTAGCGTTCTAGGATCGACAGTCTCGAACTCTCGGTACCCGAAAGCCCGAAATAACGAACGGCGGTTGAAGACTTATTCAAGTCTCAAAATCCAAAAAGCTGGTGTGACAGGTGGTGTGTCCTCGTCAAATAGGTGGAGCCCAACCTTGTTGACTGTTTCGGGTTTGGGCAGGTTGAAGAGTCAGAAACTCGACAACAGAAATCGCTAACCCCGAAGTCCCGATTCGGCGAAGGGCATGATCTTATTGTGGTTAGGAGATCAGGGTGATGTCTTGTGTTTAATCATGCGGGCATACCTATAAGGACCTGTGGAAAACACTGTTGTGTGTGTGTGTTCAATTCCTTGAGGAGGAACTGAAGAGTCAATTTGACTCCGGGGCAGATTTGGAACGATCCACTGCAGATATTGGCCGAGGGTCGGGGGTCTGCGTCAACATGGATGATCACTAGTGTATGGCTATGATCTATACCCCGAAAAGAGGCCAGTGATCATAGCCAACACAAATGTTCTGACATTACATCTTCTAGACCACACAGATATTCATAGCAATACTAGTCCATAGACCATGCTCATAAACAATCACATACATCCCCAAAAGAAACCAGAAAATCCCCAGAGAGGAGAATCAGTACGCGGTAGCAAAAAGTGATACAAAACAGGGCCAAAAACCCCAAACAAGCACCAGATCAAGCCCTCTAACACAAACAAAGACTGCATGGAATGAAAGCAGGCCTGACCAGTTCAGGCAAAAAATGCAAGCTTAGTGTAAGCTTCCCGAGAAACGGCCCCGAAACAGCCACCTCGACCCTGAACAGTCGCCTCAGGGCAACCCCCGCCAACCACTGAAACTCGCACACCCAAAACCGACGCAATGAACCGCGACCCGCCACACCACAGAGTCTGCATGGAACGAAGGCACCATCGCCATCCGCTGAACCTCGAACTCCCTTCTCCCGCCACGCAGCCTAAGCCACCCGCCCTGGTAATGTCTCACACCCGCCTCTACGCCCGTCGTCCGCCCTTCGCCATGAAGACAAGGGATGTGGCTAGCGAAAACCTAGCCGCTGAGTCGAAAACCTAGCTTGACTCTCAAAACCGCAGCTTCTTCGCTTACTCAACATGGTTTTCCTTGAATAAAGGTGATGAGTTAACCTACATTCTAGAATAGTAACTAGTGATAATTGTCCTCATTACAGATGAACAAATAATTTTTTCTTCAAAGGAAAAAGCCAAATAACTTTATTAAAGTTAAAAAAAATACAACAACAAATAATGAGGAGTATTCCAAATTGCTTAGTGAAGCCAAATACAAAAATACTTAGACACTCTTCACCACATGCTTGCATTGTTTGTTTGAATATACACCAGCAAGAATAGAGCTTGTTTTCTCATGTGCATACAATTTCAAATCTTTTTCTCCATTATAGCACTAGTTTGTATTCTTTACATAGAAACTTTCAAAAAAAAATCATCTCCAACTTTCTCGAAAATACATACACAATATTCCCAAAAAGATTTAGAAAGTTGCACTTTCAATGATCATTGTTCTCTAGTCTCTGAGAAAGTGAAGAAGTTAAAACTAGGGTTCATGAAAATAAGAAGAAGATTGTCCTTGAGTGGATTCAAGGATTTCCCAAGTTCCCTCTTCCACGTGCCTTTCTTTGGAGAGTATGCTTCTTTGTTTTTATCCTTGTATACACTAGAAAAAGAGAGATGAGTGAAGATTAATTGCATATTCTTGATGTCAAGAAATAATGGTTTGTACTTCTTTGTGTTTTTATTTTGATATCATTGTCTAAAGCTTCTTCAATGATATCCCCTTCCGAAGTATTATAAAGACTTGCTAATCCTTCTATTTCTTTCTAGAAGAATATGGACAAGAAATAATAAAATGGAGATTGAATTATATATCAACTACACAATGACAACATCTACCAAGTCTTTTGAAGCTTTTTTTTACAAAATGTCCTAAGTTAAAGCCCTATTGTTGAGTAAAAACCATATATATATTTTAGATTTAACATGTAGTATTTAAACTTTAAACCATTAAAAAAATGTGGAAATAAAAAACTAATAATTTTTTCCACTTTTAAAAAAACAAAACTTCCAAAACATTTTAATTATATAATAAATACATTAAATTTTATATTAATAAAAAGTAAAATTATTTTAATTATATAATAACTACATTAAAATTTACAATTTATAAAGTAATAAAAAGTAAAATTTACAATTTTATAAAAGAGTGAGTATGTGGAACTAGATGACATAGGTAAAAAGATGTGGAAGTACATGACAAACGGATAATAATGGAAGAAAGATAGGGATCTAGATACAAACATTGTGTATCCTAACTACTTCCAGGTTGGATAGTAAGAGGGGTTTTTATCCACAAATTTGGATAGTAAGAGGGATTTTTATGCATAAATTGTGTATTCCAATGATTTTGAGGTAGTATAGTTGGGATAAGTGTAATTAGTGTATGGTGTATGTAAAAAAATAAAAAAATAATGGTAATAAGAAGTGTTAGTAATAATTCTAGTCATGGGTTCGAGAAGCTTTCGGCCCCGCTAGTCGCACAAATCCTCAAGCGCGGCTCGGAGAGTTTCTGTTTTGATTTTCCAAGTAGCGGGTCAAGCGAGCGGGCAAAGTTTTGATATTGGCAGCCGTGATCCATCCACGAAGCAGATCAACGGTCATTGGGATCTCGGGGTTGTAAATTCACCCGACATTTAGCAGTAAAGG